>CAHIKZ030000891.1:785000-900000 GCA_903632075.3 Acanthosepion pharaonis | reverse complement strand
CACTGAATATAACAATATGGCATTACAATATGTATGCAATATTAATTGAGTAGTAAAATATTAATGATGCAATTATTTATATTAATATCGGTACAATATTACAATATTCAGTGCAGTCGTCGTCGACATCCGTCTGTCTCGAGATGCGATGAAGTATGCGCGGTACGCTACGAGCCTGGGCGGAATATATGGAGAACTAGGGCTGCCCGGACGTCTAGTTCCCCCTCTCGGCCTTTCTAGCAGAATCCAATGGAAAGGATAAAACAATACAGTTTGGTACCAGCGCGGCTACAGGAGTTGCCGGAAGGTAGCACAAAGTGCTGTCCATCCGCCTTAGGGGTTTGAATTCAGAATCGTCCTCCATTCAAGGCTAAAGAACCCAGTCTGTCCTGCTATTTACGCATAGCTGGACGGAGAAGAGGAGGATGCGCACATTTCCCAAGGGTATTAGCACGTAAGTGAATATAATGGATTCGACTGGAATTCGAACTCGGCTCTCCGATTCCTCAATCCAAGCCACTATCCATTATTGGATAATGTATATGACACCGAATATAACAATATGGCATTACAATATGCATGCAATATTAATAGAGTAGTAAAATATTAATGATGCAATTATTTATATTAATATTGGTACAATATTACAATATGAATGCAGTATATTAAATATATCATCTCTCAGTTGCCTCTCTGTCCTTGGACAGAGTTCGCTCAGGGGCTTCTCTGTCAAAGGACAGAGGGGCAACTGAGGAAAATTATACTGAAGAGGTGCCCAGCCCTGGGGAACAGCTGCCCGAGGCCGTGCCTTCCCATTGCACACGAGGGAGGGATCAGTGCTCGCACCAAGGCCAGCGCAACCGACGGTTGCAGGGGCTGAGGGGAATTTTTGTCCCTACCAGGGTGTACGCGCTCGGGTCCCCACATTAAACCGACCTTATGTCACATCTTGTTCTAGTGGGGGAACGAGTAAATTCCAGTATATTAAATATAATATTAAATATTAAAATAGCGAAAGTTTAGAATATTAAGATAAATAGGAAGAAAATTTCATTAAATAATTATAAACTTGCTGAACTCTGATGGGATATCAGTCCTCCTCTATTACAGTGAGTGTTGGAGAATCTTCTCATAGAGACATGACGCAAGGGATACTTACAATACTACGGCCGCAGTATGTGAGCAACGAGAACATGTTAAGGAAAACGGAAACGAATAAAAAAAAAACAAAAAACAAAAACAAAAAACAAAAAAAAACGCTTATACTTAGAGACAGAAAGAGTTTAATGATTGATTTGTTGTTTTCTTTTTTACGGTTTATCAACCTTTTAGTAGTTATTTAAAGTCGAAACATTTAAGAATTATTTGAAGATAATAATGATTTTCAGATACAAGTATTAATATTTAACCCATAGCTGAAAGGAGAGGAAGTGGATTCATACCTTTCTCAAGGTTATTTGCAAGTAAATGACTATAACGAACCTGACTGGAATTCGAAATCGTCTATACGATTTCTCATTCTGAGCCTTTAGCCATCACACCATCTGCACACCCATGCTTACAGCTCCTGTTTTTCCGTAACGGTCACCCATCTAAGTACTGATCAGCCTCAATGTTGCTTCAGTGATCGGACGAGAACCGGTGTTTCAACGTGATATGGCCACAGGCCAGAATCAGATGAAAGTTCTGCGACACAAAATGAATAAGCAGGGCTTATATTTTAAGGAAAATCGGAAGAAAAAGTACAAATATAATTAGGCTCATGAACAGAACGTTGAAACAACTCGGACACGTAATGAGGAAAGAGGGTTTGCAAAATTTGACACTCACAGGACTTGTTAAAAGAAAGAATGATAAAAATGAATGTTGCCAGTAGACAGATAAAGCCTTCCTTTCTTCATATTTTGATGTGCCGTGCTCCTGCATAATGTAGACGATCATGTTTCTCCACAACATTCAATTCTTCGTAGATCTAAGTAATTGATGTTCTGATTTGTGTGCCCAAGCTGTTTAGGTAGTCATTTGGCATTTCTTTCTGTCCAACTTACTTTCAATAAGTCCTGTGCGTGTCAAATTTTCCAAGACCTCTTTCCTCATTACGTGTTCAACGTTCTGTTCATGAGCCTAATTACATGTGTTCTTTTTCTTTCGATTTTCCTTAAAACGTAAACCCCGCTTACCTGTTTCATCTACCATATTCCCAACATTATCGTGGAGAACAACATCGAGTCTTTCCTTTATATCTGAGAAGATTGTCTAGCATTCACTGGCATATTTTTTTTTAAATCCAAGCAAAGATTTACAACCAATGAGACGCATGGAACTATTAGGTGTGGAAGAATTAGACAAATACAGAAACACCAGAAAGGAGCGGGTATAGAAGAAGAATAATTAGGAGGACAGTAGATAACGATTGATATTACATTTTAATTTTTAAAGATTAAATTTGGCTGGAAATCATGGAGACGTAAAGGAGTTCCACAAGCGAGAAGTGCAACAAAAGAAACTGTTAGGTTAAAACTTAGGTTACATTTAATCAGCTCAAAAGTATATATCAGAAACCACGTCGCCAATCTAAAATTGCGCTTATATTAAAAACTAGCAGGGCTTTGCTAACTCGCTGTCTGGTAAATTTTCTAAGAAAAATTAGTTGTTTTCCTATCCGATTAATGTTCACTATTTATGAAAGGTCGAAGGGGTTGTGGATGTTCAATATATTCATTCAAAGAATATGACTGTAAAGACAGATGGAATTAACTGGTCTGATGCGGGGTTAGACTTGTTATAGTTAAGGAAAGTTTTACAGATAGATTCCGACTTGTTGAAGGCCAAGTAAAATGTAAGTTTCAAAAGCTTTTTTAAACTATATAAGACAGCATTTTTGATATGAAAATCAAAACAATCCTTGAATGAAAAGAATAGCAATGAAGGACAGTTAATAAATGTAACATACCTTTTTAAAAGCATTATGCAAATTAGTTAAACCTGAAAAGTGATATCGCCTCGATGTAGATTATATATAACTCAGATACTGAGCTTTTAGCGCGTAAAGAATATGTATGCATTATTTATCATCTCTCAGTTGCGTCTCTGTCAAAGGACAGAGTGCGCTCTTGGGCTTCTCTGTCAAAGGACAGAGGGGCACTGAGAAAATTATACTGAAGAGGTGCCCATCCCTGGGGAACAGCTGCCCGAGGAAGCGCCCTCCCATTGCACCAGAGGGAGGGATCGGTACTCCCACCGAGGCAAGCCCAACCGACAGTTGCAGGGGACTGTGGGGAATTTTTGCCCGAGTGTACGCGTACGAGTCCCCGCATAAATCCGACCTTGTGTCACATCTCATACTCATAGGGAAATGAGTAAACACCGCGTAAAGAATATGTATGCATTATTTAAAATGACCTTGTGTCACATCTCGTTCTGGTGGGGGAACGAGTAAACACCGCGTAAATTCCTATAAAATAGCGTTGGGACCATTTAACCTCAGAATTCCTGGGAGAATTGAACTCCAATTTCGCATTTATTCATACAGAAGTCTAGATACCATAGGGAAGAGGTTATTTGGACAATTGAATGAAAATATTTATAGAAAAGGCACAGGGTGGGGGGGCAACCTTACGGCAGTGGAAAGATGAGTGAAGCTGAGACACGAGATCAGGACCTATGATTTGAATTTTATCAAAGGTCTCTCGATATAGTGCAGAAGCTCTGAACCCTATTTAGCAGCGATATTCGAAGCATAGACGAAGGTAAGATAGTTTTGGGGGAGAGGAAATGTCGAGCACAACGTACAGTGCTGTTCGATAAAAGTAACTCACCTTACTTTTTTTTTTCTTCTTGTTTTTTGGGGTCAAAATAATTTTTAATCTTACTAATATAAAGACCACTTCCCGACCACCTAGTAAAAAAGGTTACGCCCCCTAAGGTATTCTATTGACAATTATAATTTTGAATATAAATGAGTAATCAATAGAAACATAACCGAACAGCTTTAAATAAAGAACAATAGAGGTATAATTTATTTATAATAGGTAATATAGTTCGAAATATTTAATAATCTATGGGTCCTCCTTTATTTTGAATAACCTTTTTAACCCTTTTTGGTATTCACGTGATTAGGTTCTGGCAAATCTCATTTCCAAGCATTGAATTCCACTTGGATATGAAATTCACAATCAAATCCTCTTTGTTGCTCAACTGCTTCCTCGAGAGCCTGTACTTTATAATGCTCCATAAGTGTTCTATGGGGTTGAGGTCAGGAGATTGGAGCAGCTATGTCATAAAACTCATCTGCTTCTCATCAAAGTATTCCTTAATCAATTCTGATTTGTGACGGAGCATTATCCTGCATAAAAAAATGAGCTTGGTGGGGGTCGATTTACACCCTTTCAGCAGAAGGGAGCAGACAAGTCTAAAATTCTCTTGTACTGCTCGCTCCTGAAAACCTTTTCAATAGGTTTTAAAAAACAGTTCCATGAAAAGAAAAGCATCCCCAGAATAGTATACTGAAAAGATTCTTGACATACTTACTGCTAAAATCAAAGAGCTTTCTAAGCTTCTTCTTCGGATTTTAGATCGCTTATCCTTTGAATTTAGCTCAACTTTCGTTTCTCGGAGAAGAGAACATTTAGTAAAAAAAAAAAAAATCTGGTGAGTCACTTTTATCGAACAACACTGTATTGAACCAACTTTCCTATCCATGGATTCAATATAGTCTTCCCACTTCATGTCAGGCGAGAAGGCGCAATGTGTCATTCACCTGGAGGTTAGCATCTGCCACGGTGATGGAAGGCTGGACGGGGATCTCGCAGATGATTAATAGAGATCATCATAATTTTGAGGATGTTTATTTTAACAAGTTATCCTTTTAGCTAGTTAACAACAGACCGAAGATCATTTTTACATCACCCTCTAATATGCCTTTGCATTGTTTCTAACTAAATTTCATCTGTTCCTTATTATTTTGTTTTGATTTCGGGAGCCAGCTATCGCTATTCCAACTGACGTTCGCATTTGCATGCGACATTTTTCAGAAATCTGTTGTAATACTCCAAAACTATGTAAAGTTCTGAAATGATATAATTCCACCATCTCTACTTTGTTAGTGATAACATGGTCTTGTAAAGGACCGGTGTGGAGGTTAAGATGAAAAGAAAACACGTGCGTTTATATTTCCTGCTAGAAGGTCCCGCTAAAATATGAAAATGTCGGACTCGGATTAAGTCCAACTGAAGATACGGAAGACAAACAAACAAACAAGATCGATATATATTAAAACAAATATGTGTATTAACAACAAATTACAAAGCACATAGACAGTTAACATTGTATTTGTGTGTGAACATGTGTGTGTGTGTGAACGATCGTATTTTGATGAATGTTATTTTGGAGAAGTTCGTAAGTGTTCGTATTGTGGTGAATGTTTGTAATGTTCATAGCGTTTTCCCAGAAATGGGAAACGCTGATCTTCTAAGAGCTTACATCTTGAAATGAAGAAGAAAGAGATTTACCTCACCTCCACGCGAGGTGGTATTCGGCACGAGGCCTAAAGGAAAGAAGAGATCGAGGCAAGAAGTCACCCAGTATTTATAGTATATAGAGAGAGACCCCTGGTAAAGAATTAATGAAGTAAGGAGGAGGTAACTCTGACAGTATAAGCTGTCCGATTAAGGTGAGTTAAGCCTTCAAATGACCCGAAGAAAATTGCAAAGTCCCATGAATTTTGCGATTTCATTCTTGAGTACAAATATGGTACAATTTGCTGCTTACAGGAATTTTAAAGAAGGACAAAATATATTTTATTTAATCATATCACCTCAAGCAAGACGATAAAGCCAGTAAGAGTCCGGGGGAGGGGTTAATGAGTATGAAAGACCACAGAGAGAAAGAAAAATGAGGAGAAAGGACAATACAAATAGCAAGATTTACTGAGAAAAAAGATAGCGATATGCCTTACCTTTTAATTATTTATATCGTAGTTGACAGAAAAGCAAGAGGCATGAAAAGATTTCCATAAGTAAGATGTGCGTGAGATAAAGCTATACGAATAGAAGTTAGGGTTACATTAAATAGTTTCGGTAGTAAAATAATAATAATTATAAGGTGTCGGAGAACTTTGAGAGGGGGATTAACAGGAGACAACTGACATCCATTAGACATGGCACGTGGAACTAGAATGGTCTACCTCAGTGAGCGAAATAAAAGGTTCAGTTCGACATTCCAACCACCTGAAGAAGGCCGGAGCGCACAACGGCCGAAAAGTTGTGATAAACATGTCGACAAAGATGAGGACAATAGTCCGAATAATGTAAATAGAGTAAAATAATGAATCCTCGCCGACAGTCTAGTGATACTTATTCCTTGGCAATAAAGATTAAAGCGTGTATCTTTATTTAATCCTAAGACTAAGCCTACGTTATCTGTCCTCCTTATCTTCATAATCTTCATTTTCAACGTCCTGCATTTTTATTCATATCACATATGTTATTATTCATAACGATTTTAACAGTAGCCTTCTAACTTTCGTGGTTACTTAGCCTAGGATGAATTATTATATGAATAAAACCTGCAAGAAGGCTAGAGTGTATTTAATTTTTATATTATCTGCGAATAGTAAATTGATGGCCGTCTTCAGCCGACTCGGCCAATGTAACAAGTGTTAATCGATTTAAATACTAATTCGGATCACGTCATCAAGGAACTTTATTTACATTAAGAAACATGGTATTCTTCGATGGTCTCTCTGAGTATCCTCTGCATATATATATATATATATATATATATATATATATATATATATATATATATAATATATATATATTTAAAATAATAAAAACAATATTAACAACATTTACCGACCTGAATATCCGAGAAATTTCATAGAAAATATCAACAAAGAGAATTTACTTATATATTTGTTTCTCTATAAATAATGTGGACTTTATCAAAGTAAAATTTTGCTTTGATAAAGTCCACATTGGACGAAACGGCGTGAGCAATTATTAGTTTTCCTATTGTCATTTTTATTCATAAATATATATATATATATGGTCTCCCTAAATATCCTCTACATATGCGTATCAGAATGACGTTAAGTTTCCTCAAATTATCAGCGCCATATTTTCATCATTTAATCGAACATGATTTTACGAATTCAAGAAATGGCATTTTAAACAGAAATAAACCTTTTCATTTTTTTTTCATATTACTACAAACTAAGCATATGATGATTAATATTTTTTAGTAATATGTTTTATAAAATTATATAATCGTCACATTAATTGTAAATTGTCCCTCGACGAAAGTCAAAACAAACTTTGTTCATCTCACACTCTTCCTTAAATTGTAAAAAAAAAAAAGAAATTAAATTTGTAATCAGGTGTGCATTTTTGATTTTTTCTTGTCTTGTTTTTCTTTTTACAGTAAGGGTCACTCCGTACAAGTCTTGGGGGTCACTCGATTAGAGGGCTACGTTAAGGGGCAGTTTATATGAATAGGACGGGAAGGTAAACTGTTGAATCTAGATTCAAGGTTAAGATCTTAGTGAGCGGGGAAGCATCCTTGTGGGAGTCTCTTCCACACAACAGTGGTTGGCAGGAAGTAGTTGTTGGAGTAGACTACTTGACATCTATTGAATACGGAGGGAATGTGTTTGTTTCTGGTGGGTCCTAGCTGCGAACTTTAGACCTGGCGGAACCAAGGAATGTACGTCGTCGGAGAACTTTCCATAGATCGCTATCAATTAATCTCAACATTTCAGTTTTTATTAACATTTTAATATGTGACATAGTAGGGGCATATTTTTTCGCTTCCGTCGTTGGATCAATTGACATTGAATTAACCATTTTGAACCACCTTTCCTGAAAGAAAGTAAGGAATGCTTTGGTCTAGATTATTTTGTGTTATGTCATATTAACTACAATGGGTTATTTAATGCCGACAAATTTTATTGCTGGTAACATTTGTTTCCTTCAAAAATGTGTAGCTGGTAATATATTTTTTCAAAAATGTATTTCTGGTAATAAGTTTTCTTCAAACATTTTGACTGATAATAATTTTTTACAACGTATTTCTGGTATTAAACTTATTTTTACATTTTCATAGTTTTTTGACTTCTGTTTTGACTTGCCCATAGTTGCGACCCTAACAGATGCGACCACCCTAGGTCATGGTTCACCTGGGAACACCAGCAATTAAGAGGTGGTTCCACGTTCTTCAAAACCTCCTGATCAGAGCCCTTGCTGTTGGACGTAGATTATCGTCTAACTCAGGACGCGGATGTAGTTTATCGTTTTACACTGGACCCAAGTGTAGTTAATCGTCATATACAGGGCGGTCTAAGGAATGTAGTTTGTTTGAACGGAGATGGCGATAGAATAACGGTAGGCTTGTTGTATGTCTGTGGGAAAGTGGTTGTATATTGAAGACAGGGCGACTCCTAGCGGTAGTATTCGGTTTTCGGAATGATCTGACTCTTATATAACTGTAAACTGTAAATATTATACGATATATGAGGTTTAAGATTCGAAGGTTTACGGCAAAGAAAAAAGATACAATGAAGCTGTAGCTATTGATCCGAATCACTGTGATCGATGTCCTATCACTAAAGTAATTAACCAAATAGTTCAGTATTGAGATGCCACAATTCTTGCTGAATAGTGGGTCAGTGTGCATTTGGTTAAATCATTTCTGGTATTAAACTTATTTTTACCTTTTCATAGTTTTTTGACTTCTGTTTGGAGGTTAACCATTTTTCTTTTGTCTATGCACCTTTTTCTCCATGTTTCTTCCAGAATATATTTTTTCTATGGCTGAGAACCATGAAAACTGATGAGTGTCGAATAAGTAGTCGATTAAAAGTAAATAAACAATATTTTTACAATATTCTTCCCCAAAGGAGGCTCAAGATCCACTCGAAGTAAATTACTACCGACCGATGTTTGTTTGGATGTGGGAAGAAAAGGTTAGCCCTAAAAACTATTCGGAGCGGAACGTGAAATCGATGGGGGTACCGTGAAGATCGTTCAGTCGTTGTGTTCAGATTCGCATATATTTCTTTAGGAAATCGGTGATGAACCCATCAATTCTCCATCATCCTGTTATAACGGGAACTCCTATATCTCACTGTAGATTAGGAATCTCTTTCGCTTTGGATGACAGCCCGTCTAGGGTGAGGAGAAGAAATAGAAACAAACCCTGGAGAAGACAACCATGGAAAATTATCTTTCCCAAAAACATACCAAGAAATTCATTGATTGAATTTAAATTTTTGAACCAACTAATTGCTGTCAGTTTAAGAGTCTTTATGTCTGATTAATTATATGAAAAATAAATGGATATAAATATATTTGACTTTTTGTATATAGGGTTCCGAAATAAAGCAGATAAAATTCAAATTTTTTTTCCAGAATATAAATGGCTGAGAAAAACAGCGTTCAAGATGGCTACTGATTTTTTATCGAATCAGTAACAAAAATAAATAAAATAAACAATATTTTTCGGACAATATTCCATTTTAAATAATATGGAAAAAGGAAAGGGTTTGGAGAAGATCCACTCCGGAAGTAAATTAATACAAGATGAGAAGAGAGACAGAGTTTATTTATTGAGGATATGGGTATGAAAAACGGGGAAAGAATTAATAACAAGTAAGAGGCAATTTAACAGCATAAGATTGTAGTGGTGATTTTCGAAGTGCAGCTTAGATGTTTAGGTCGAAAATGTTTGAGATGGTTAAGGACTCAGTGAAGACTGACCTCACTATTCAGTCGTTGTTGGATTTGAATCGAGACAAATATTTTCCGCTAAAACAATTAAATCAAACGTCGAAAAGTGCCCCCAGGTTTATATCCTGAATATGGTGTATCCTCTTGGGAAAAATCGTTTCCACAACCTATCCTGTTGTAGGAAGAAGCTCTCCGCATTATAAACTTATATTTGTACCAATGAAATAAACAAATGGAATCAGGTGGTTATAAGCCTCTATAGTAATGGGCATGGCAAGGTGGGTCCTAGGTGATTTGAACGTTAATACCTGACAGAAACAAGGAATCTAGGTCGTCAGAATACTTTCCATGGATCGCTATCAATTAATCCCTATATTTCATTTTTTTTTCATTTTAAAATGGAGCATACTAGGGGCACATTTTTCCGCTTCCATACGTGGATCAATTGGCATTGAATTTACTTAGCCATTTTGAACCAACTATTATATATATCTTTTTTTGTCAGTTTAATATTTCTAATCTTGTATGTCTGTTCTATAGTTATATGAAAAATAAATTATTTTTTAAGATTATTTTTGACTATTTGTTCAACTACATCCGTAATATAAAGCATCATAAAACTTAAGATGTTTTTTTTCTCTTTTCAATGAATGAAAACGTTAAAAAAAAACTGCGTTCAAGATGGCTAGCTTTTTTTTTTATCGAATCAGTTATCTGAAAAAAATAAATGAACCGAATAATTACTACATTCCAGTCTCTTTCGGAGAAGTGATATTCCATTTTAAATAATATGAGTAAAAAGGAAAGGGTTTGGAGAAGTTGACACTCACAGGCACATTGAATGCAAGATGAGAAGACGAAGACATCGGGCAGTTTATTGACTAACTGGTGTACATGTATGATAAAACGGGGACGAGAATTAATAACAAGTGAAGAGAGATACTTTTGACTTAAAAAATGATAGGAAGTTGTGGAGCGCCATGTCAATCGACTTCCTGAACGTAAATAACAAATGAAAGTAAAAAATGTCCTTCTCTATATCCTTTCTTCAAACACCCCTCTTTACTCTTGCTCTTACCCTCTGTAGCCCCTTGTTTGGGTTGAGATGCTTAAAAAGAAACTTTGGCCAATGTAAAATTAGTTCCCTGTGTTAATGCGGGTTATTGCAGGTTGTTGAAATAGTTGCATATTATGCTGCCAACTAATTTTCGAACTTAATTATAATGTCTTAATGCTTATGTCTTTGGCAAATCTTCTCATATTCCAGGCTGTCATGACATAAAACAAAGACTATATTGTCTTTAACTCTTATTGGACTTTGTGACGCACATGCTGAATGAACATCTCTAGACGTATAACTAAAAGAAAAAAAAAACTTGTAGATCTAACAAATGATTTATTATTGTGGAAATATTTTGACTAGCAGTTGCCAGTCTTGGTCATTCCTTAATTTGAGTAAAAACAGTGCAAAGAAGCTCGAAACGCTTCAGAATTCAAATCAAGGAAAACAAACAGATTTGAATTATTAAATCCAAAGCGGTTTGTTGATTTGATTTAATTCGTTTTATAGTTTCTTTGCACTATTTTTACTCAAATTAAGGAATGACCAAGACTGGTAACTACTAGTTGAAATATTTCCATAAAAATAAATCATTCGTTTTTTTTCTTTTAATTATGCAACTACCAACGGAAACAAGCATAATAACTTTGATCTTTAGATGTAGATAGACATCGACAAGGTCTGTAGATCTATTTAAATGATAAAAAGTATTGCATCGAATCAGCGTCACTGCAAGCAAGATATCCCATTCGAAAACATCAACCGATGTTTTCGAATGGGATATATTGATATTCGGAGAATATATTGATATGGGACCAGTTTTGAAGTGAGAGACACTCTAAGAAGAGAAACTAGTGGAGGATCATCAACAATCAAAGAAGTGAGTCTCCTTAATCTCAACAGTTAAACTAGTGGCTTCTTAGTTAATTTTAGCGAATCAAGAGGCTCTTAATTTCATTTTAAGCAGGCAGGGCAATGCCAGTGCGTATTATTTCATTTTTGCTTTGGGTTTTTTTTTTTTTTCAGAGAGACCTCTATCCTAACAGATGAAGAGATATAAAAAAAAAATCACATACAATCATATAATCCTTTGCCTATCAGATGGTTTTCTAATTGTATCGATTTCCATTTTATCGGAAGATCAATTTCCATTGAGTCTCAAAACAAATGAAAACTTTCATGTTTGAGTATGAGGCGGACAGAGAAAAATGAATCCAAATAAAATTTTAAAAAAAATAATTTGAAATGCCGGTAGCCATTGACGATAATACGACCTTCTTGTTTCTCCATCATATAATTAGTAAACTTTAGACTATGACACAATGCCGAATGAGAAAAGGAAATACTGAATTACACCCATCTTCTAAATAAGGAAAATTAGCTATAATTGGTTGATTTTGTTTAGCGGCATATCAACACCTATATGGGTTATTTAATGCCGAAATATAAATATTTTGATGACAATTTTATGACTTCAAATAAAAATATTTTGAACGCAGTTGTATTCATTCAACTAAAAATAAAATGTATTGCTGTTCAATTTTATATATAAAAAAGTATTGCTACAATTTTTATTATAAAAAGGTATTTTTATATTTTTATAGTTTTATGTTTGGTGAGTTCACTATTTGTCCATATCTGGGACCCTAACAGGTAATACCACCCTGGGTCAGGATAAACCTGGGTACAACAGCAATTAAGAAATGGTTCTACGTTCCTCAAAATCTCCAATCTTCCAATAAGATGCCTTGCTGCTGGATGCAGTTTATCGTTATATCCAGGACTTGCTTGCTATAAAAGAGTGGAAGTTACGGAGAGCCATGATCAGCAACATCTCGAAGGGACGTGGAACATAGAAGAAGAACCTTATTAATAACAACTTTTGAAATACTATTATTTCATAGTTGCTAATATCTATCTTTGGTTGCGAAAACAAAACGCGCATAGCTGATGCTAACGACATGTTCCAGCATGAAAACGTGACATCAAAGATCTGTTAACCTTGTCACAAGAGCGGGAAAGTATTCACTAAGTCATTTCAACAGATGACTCCTTCTTCTTCTGTCTACCATGTTCATTCAGAACATAGACGATCATGGTTTCCCAAAACTCCCTATCAGTTGTAACACACACACACACACACACACACACACACATACACACACACAACACACACAACACGCACACAGAACACACACAGCACACACAACACACAAACACGCAACACGCACACACAACACACACAGCACACACAACACATACACACAACACACACACACAGACACACAAAACTCACAGCACACACACACAACACACAGACACACAACACACACACAACACATACACACAACACATACACACACACAAAACATACACACACACACAGACACACAAAACATACAGCACACACTCAACACTCACAGCACACACACACACACACACACAGACACACAAAACATACAGCACACACAACTACACACACACACACACAGACACACAACACACACACAACACATACACACAACACATACACACACACAGACACACAAAACATACAGCACACACTCAACACTCACAGCACACACACACAACACACAGACACACAACACACACAAAACACACACAACACATAGACACACAACACACACGCACACACACACAGAGAATATGAGATGGAAACAGAGCCTAATCTATCTAATAAGATTGTGTACACCCTGCAGAACATTGACAGCGAAAGATTGTGAATGCAGGGAGAACTGGATTTTGTGGAGAGCCACGAATTTTCACGTCCTGTACCGTGTTCCATCAGAACCTTGGCAATCAGAACTCTCTATCTTCCTATTCGCTGTTGCTCTTAGAAATATTTGTTGTGTTAGTATATCTCGCCTTCTCTGCGTACGCCATCCACGTGCACCATCTCCTTAGGTAAATTATTCCTCTTTCCCGCTCTCCTTCACCATGCCGCCCTGTGAGTTTCATATTCTCCAAGACTTACTTCTTCATTATTCGTCTCTGAAATTTCATTTTATTCACATTGTCGTGCATTCACTGACAGAACAGATTTAGGTGATTGGTTTTGCTTAACGTCATACCTACATCTATGGTGTATTTAATGAGGAAATCTAAATATTTAGTACGTAATTTTATGCTTTCTATCAAATCAGGGTGAGCCTTGCAACAACAGCAGTTATGAGGTCATTCCACGCTCTTCAAAACATTCATTCTCCCGAGCAGAGGCCTTGCTGCAAGGTGGTGTTTATCGTCATACCCGGGTCGAGCGAGGTAGGAGCACTGATATTACACAAGTTCAGAGACATTTTCTTTGTTTCTGACAAGTTTTTCCTGTTTCTTAATGGTTAGCTTAGTTTTTTGAAGGCATCTTTCTCTATTATGATGCGCCTTTTCCCATCCTCTGTTAAAACGCCTCATATATATTTCTTTGATATCTCCAATTCGCAGTTTGCATCTTGGGCAGTGCCTTTTGCTGATGACAGTACTCGGATATTTGTTTATTCCTAAAATATTGGTGCCACCTATATAAGAACGACCTGAGAACATTCCTTGTTAGATCGCTCATTAAAAGCAGAAAGAGAGTAAGGCTGAGTGGAGAGCCATGTGCAATTCCTGCATTGATCTTATGATGCAAGGAATATGAAAATCAAAGGAGCAGGAAAGTTAATAAAATCAATAAGTGAAAGCCTGATGAATGTTTGTGAATGTCAAGGAATCCATATTAATATGTAAAATTGGAATAGATAGATTCACCTGTCGCCCAGTACACACGACTCACCAGTTTTTGGAATAGAACAATTTTTCCTATTGTTTTCTGTTTAGCTTTTTGTTTCCGGTTCCTTCTAACGTCTTTTCATTTTTCTTTCTCTCTTTTGCATCTTAATAACGTTATCGCCTTGCATGAAGGAGGGGGTTGATTAATACAATAGTAAGGTATAAGGGATATTGCGGTCGAATTTGTATTTATTTAGAAATAAATATTTATTTACTGCAATAAAATCAGACATAATTAAAGTGAACAAAAATGAGAAAGTAATCTAATATATTTGGTAATAGGAAATTAGGAGCAAGAAAGTAAAAATAAGAAGAGAAAAAGAAAAAAAATCATATAGAACGAATCGGTTATCGATCGTCACTCATCAGAAATCGATCGAGAAAAGTAAAATTTTTGGTACTCGTAAATTTGACCGACGGATATTTGGTCGACGGACATTTGGTCGACGGACATTTGGCCGACGGTTATTTGGCCGACGGATATTTGGCCGACGGAATTTAGTCGACTGACATTTGGTCGACGGTCATATAACCGAATGGACCTTTAGCCGAAAATGCAGTGGCGTACTTACATGTATATCACACTCTTTATCGTAACATGTTACATATATTTATATTTATTTATTGTATTAATTTATAATTTTTCGTTCTTTTTTTGCCAGTCTTTTTACAAAATCTATTCTGTATATATCATATTTTACTTCAAATATTACTGTATGATGAGAAGTATTTTGAGAAAAAGCACATTTTAATACAACAAAATCTTAAGCTTTTATGACATGAAAGATCTTTCAATTTCGCTTTTAAGGAACATTATCTTAAAGGAATGAAGTAGCTTTTCAATTTACTGTTAAATACAAATTTAAATAATTAGGTGCTACTTTTATCCAAATACACTCAATTATTTAAAAAATACTCATTTCAATAAACAAGTATTGAAATAAGAAAACTTTTAGCTTTAAACCTAGATTTAGTAATTTAATCATTTGAAATTCAGTGGTAATTATTAGTTCGATTCTACTTTATAATACTGTTAATGAAAATACTTTAAGTATTGCTTGTGACTATTTTGACTTGTACTTTTTCGGTGAAATGTCCGTCTGCCAAATGTCTGGCCACGGCTGACGACCATAAATACTCTTTTCTTACAATTGGTCGTAAATATTTAATTTCTAGAAGTTCTCGCAGGATTTCTAGTTCTGTTTGGAACATGAAACTGTAAAGGTTAAATAAATCCTTGTCTTAGGTAAGTTTCTATATTTTAGTATTTAACCAATTCCTTTTCTTCCTGTATGCAAACGAACTACTCCCAATATGATCATATATTTTGTTTTAAACCTGGACTCGAACCACAAATCTCTTCTGTTAGAAGTCCAAGATAATAAAAAGGAAGCCTTATTAATTTTCATGATCATGGCATATATCAGGGTCTTCTTTTAGGTAATGGATAGCGGCTCGGATAGAGAAATCGGAGAGCCGAGTTCGAATTGCAGTCGAATATATTACATTCACTTACGTTCTAATACCAATGGGAAAGGTATGAATCCTCTTCTTCTCCCCTACCCGTTCAGCTACGGGTTAATACCAGGACAAACCAGGTTCTATAGCCTTGGATGTGAACTGGTTTACCGCAGAAAGAAATGACAACCTACTGCAGAAAAAATATGCCTCGCCTAAGCATTTATTACTCATGGCACATAACTGACTTATCCCTTCATAAAGTATTCAGTCATGGCTTCCGTATCTTCCTGTCCTTTTTAGCTTCTAATAATTTTTATCTTTTTGTTATTTCTACCAAACCCTGATTTACCATCTATTTACTGAAACACATCAATTATGTTTCTGGATGCATTTCTCTTTCCCTAAAACTGCCCTGTGAGTATCAGATTTTCCAAGCCATCTTTCCTCATTATGTGTCCTAGAAATTTCAGCTGTCTCTTCATGATGCTTAGTATGTTTCCTCTTTTGTTTGCATTTTCTTGAAAATCTCGCAGTTACTCTCATTTTCGGTGCACAAAATCCTCAGCATCCTTCAGTATTCAGGTTACATCACTGGAATAACGATAGAGTTCAAATGCTGAGAAAATCCGAACGCAAAATACTGGCATTCTAACTAGCGTCGATCACAAAACTTAAAAGAATCTTTAAACGAATGAAATGGCTTCAAGAATATGTTGTTGCGTTAGAAGCGAAAGATGTCTCTGTTCTGAAAGTCAGCATTCAAGAGCCAAGCGACTTTCTAGGCTCGAACATGAAAATCATGCAAGTATATGAGGTTTCGAGAAGCGTGTAATCATCTCTTAATTACCAGTATTCCCAGGTCTACCGTGACCTGGGGTGATAACACATGTTAGGGTCCCAACTATGGACATATAGTTAACCCCCAAACTTGAGTCAAAACATGTCAAAATAGGTTTTTATACCTGAATACATCTTTGTAAAAAAGTATTACCAGTAATGAATTTTTCAATAAAGAATTATTGTCAGCAATACATCATTACTAGCAGAGCATTTTTGGAAAAAATATTACCAGAAATAGTCTATGAAAAATGTTACCAGCAATAAATTCTTGTCGGCATTAAATAACCCATATGCCGTAAAACGAACCAAACCACATAGTCATTTTCAACGATTTTGACTATACGTCTATACTTTTAATAGTTCAGTAGAAGCTAAAATCCGCTAAACAGAGTTTCATGTAATGACACTGATCAGGCAGCGCTCCTATCGATCATTGCTGCGGCATGAAACTCTGAGTATCGGTTTGTGGTATTGATTATATTATTTTATTATATTTACTTTCTGTCCACCCCTCAGGCGAATTTATATTTTAAGCTCTAGCTTTTATTCTTACTGTATATATATAGAGAGACTATATATATATATATATATATATATATATATATATATATATGCATGTATGTGTGTAATGTATATGTATATATAGAGAAAGATAGAGAGAGACACACACAGAGATAATATTAAAACTGAAATTGTGTTTCTACTTACAAGTGGTTTTTTGAGAAAAAAAAAATGGTTTTTTTAGTTTCAGAAAATGTTTTATAACATTTTTTATTTTAAATTGTTTTACTTTTTTTTTGTACGTTTATGGGGAGGAATTACTTGAAATTGAACCTTAGACCGAAAAATGTTTTACACCTTTTTTTTACGTTTCTGGAAAATTTAACAGACCTTTATAGAAAATAAAAAAAAAAAAAAAAAAAATGTCCGGAATAGAAATGTTGTATCAAAACATACAAAAACTTGAAAACATACACTGATAAATAAAAAAGCCAGAAATCTGTGACCTACTTAAGGTGGAGGCGTTGAAAGATAGGTATGACAGAAGAAAGAACACGTCCAAACTTCCATCAAAACATCAAAAAATTGCTGCTAACGAGCTACGTAACCAGAACAATAATTTGTTAAAAACGGATAAAAGCAATATCTTCATCATATTAAATAAATCGGATAATTATTCAAAGATGCGACAAATGCTGGACGATCACATCAAATTTAAAAAGTTGGCAAACATACGATCAACCAACTAAAATCGAAAATCAACAAACTTACCTCAGCCTATAACGCAGGATGAGATAACTTAAAATTTCCTAAACTAATTCGCGACTACAAACCAGGATACATGTATGGAACTATAAAAATACATAAATCTAACTTCCATTACCGTTCTATCTTATCCCAAATCTCTACTCCTGTTTAACAGCTAAACAAAGCTATTAATCAACTAAATACACCATACGTTCCCAATAAATACAGCGTTAAATCAACACACGTACTTATCCAAATTCTACTTAATTTCACATACGAACTTAACACTGACAATAAAATCCCGTTTCTTGATGTATTGATAGACACTAATAATAATATATTTACTACCACCCCATATAAAAAACGAGCATGAACACGTGCACTCTAAACTATAAAAGTGAATGTCCTAATTATTACCAAATAGATATTATACGAAACTTGATAAACCGTTCAAAGGCAAAGTCTTCAGCAAGAAAAATTTTCTATACTGAATTAAAATAATATTAAACAAACCCTCAATGGTAATCTCTTTACTAATTACATCGTTGATGAACAAATTCGACGAGCTATTGGGAATATTAACATAAATAAAAATGAACTATTATACGTCCTGTAATAATAAACATATCAAACTACTATACCGTAATCAAATGCATTCTAACTATATACAGGAGAAAAAATACTAAAAGTTCATAAGCACTACTATACCCCGTCACTGATACAATTAAAAAAATAATATATATATATATATATATATATATATATATATATATATATATATATACTATACTAAATTTAATACAGCCAACCTAGTAATCCATTCCAATCCATCTACGTTAACTAACGTCATACAAAAGACCAACATGGTATATCAATTTAAATGTCCTTTGTGGGATTGCATCTCTGATAAAAATGTTAATACGTATGATGGTTTTACAACAACGAGAAGGATTACGTTTCACTTGAACAATCATCGTTCAATCTTAGAAGATTTAAAGGAACACGCATGTCTATACTCAAAGTTTAAACAGATATTAGTAGAAAATATATCAGTGCTTCATCAAGACAATAATAAGCAAACGCTTAAAATTCTGGAAGCACTTTATAGAAGGGAATTGCGGACAAAAATAAATAACGTCAAATAAAGTTTTTAAATGTTTGTAGTGGGCAAAGTGTTATATAAAAATATTAAATTAAAATACTACAATTTAAAAATCTTTTTTGAAAATATCACA
The DNA here is from genome assembly GCA_903632075.3 of Acanthosepion pharaonis. Lineage (NCBI taxonomy): Eukaryota > Metazoa > Mollusca > Cephalopoda > Sepiida > Sepiidae > Acanthosepion > Acanthosepion pharaonis. The sequence goes on along the minus strand of CAHIKZ030000891.1, from coordinate 880,645 downwards.
TAAGTCACCTACCTTACATAGCGGTGAAAAAAATATTTTGAATTTACGGTGTTAATGCATAACACATCCATATAAATGCAACGCCTGGAGGTAGTCCCAGATGAGATTGAAAATAATGGAGAAAATAAAAATTATTTGAAAGAATATTTTGAAATTTTTCTTAATTTTCTACAGCCAGCAAGATATTAATTCATGGATTTGAAAGGATTAAAGCTAAAATAAATAGACTTTTAAATTTCTTTAAGCAAACATGCTTAAATGAAAATATGCTTCCTAAATACACACACACACACACACACACATATATATATATATATATATATATATATATATATATATATATATATATATATTTGAATAAAAAACAGACCACTTTAAGTTTCCATGTAATGAATTATTTCACTACAGCCCTTTTAAAGGGCTCTGGATCATCAGACTTTATATATATATATATATATATATATATATATATATATATATATATATATATATATATATATATGTATGTGTATGTGTGTGCATGTGTGCATATGCGTGCGTGAGTGTGTGTCTAGTGCATCTAATGCTTTGAAATGTGTTTGAAAATAGTTCAATCTTACGAAATTATTTAAACCGATGTAGCAAACTGTCTGTACAAAATAAACCATTTTTATTTACTCCACAATAAATTGAGTGATTCTGATGCTGACGGGACCAATATTTGATTATTTACATCAACCTGAACTTGACAGCAATTCAATTTTTTGAAGGAAAATGCACTGTAGGAAAAAAAAAACTGATGACGTGAATAAATTTCGTGGAATCAAATCAAGAGAGCATTCTTTCAGAAAAGAAAGCTTTCCTAGGTTCACTGATATTTTTTTTTATTAGTACATACAAGCACACAGCCAGGAAAGTACAGATATACATATATAAGGAATAGGAAATAAGTAACATCGATGCCTATAAGTACGTATGTGTTGCCCGTGATCAATTACAAGACGCATCGATAGATTGATTCAAGCGGAATAGTTTATCTACATAACACACACACACACACACACACACACACACACATATATATATATATATATATATATATATATATATATATATATATACAGGAATAGATAGATAGATAGATAGATAGATAGATAGATAGATAGATAAATGTGTTATGACATCGCACAATAAAGCAACTGAATCCTGATAATTAAGGATATATTACTATAGACAGGTGGCCATAATAGGCCAGATAGTTATATATATATATATATATATATATATATATATATAGATAGATAGATAGATAGATAGATAGATAGATAGATAGATAAACAGAGAGATAGATAAAATCCAGATTGTTAGTTGAGGCATATATCAAACTCAATGGAATGAATTATATCTGAAGACAATTCGCATATTCTAATTTCCATATACGTTATTTTCTTTATTATTATTATTATTATTATTATTATTATTATTATTATTACGGACGTCATCGTTATTCTTGTTGTTATTTCTGTTATTGGAATGCAGCATTGATTAAATAGAATTGGAAAAAAATCAGCTCGTTTCTGGAGGGCTGAAGTTTTGATTACTAATGACTTGTGTACTTGAATTACGTTAATTAAATTGTAAAGTCGAAGATCTCTCAATACAAGAGGCGAGTTTGAAGATAAGGAGAGAAGTAATAAATATGAAGTGGTGGTGGGGGAAGATGCTGCTGATAGAATCAAGGCAGTAATTGTGGTCAGGGTGAATAAAGGAAGAATAAGAAGGATAGAAGAAGAAAAAAAGAAGGAACGAAACGAAAACGAGCGATAACAAAGACTTGGGGAGGCGAAAAAAAGAAAGAAAAAAAAGAGATGGAAGTAAATAAAGAAAGAAAAGATAAATTAAAATGTACGCGTGCCAACAGGAATATAGAGAAATCGAACGCAGGCAAGTTATAAATAAATGGATAAAGAAAGAAAAGATAAAAGGAAAGGAAAACTAATGAGAATGAAGAAAAATTAGCGAGTAAGAATTTGAAAACAAAAAGAAAGAAAGAAGAAAGAAAGAAATGAAGAAATAAATAAATAAAGAACGACATTTTAAAGAGAAAGTTGTGTTAAATGTCAACAAGAAAAGTCTACTGATAAAAGAAAAAGAACAAAGAATGATTTTACTTAGGAAGAAAATTGCGAGGCGACAAAAGGAAAGAGGAAAAACAAACAAAGAGAAATTAAAAATTTGTAAAAATGAAAGACAGAAAGAAAGAAAAAAGAAAAAAAAGAAGAAAGAAAGAAAGAAAGAAAGAAAAAAGAAAGAAATGAAGAAAGAAATAAAGAACGACATTATAAAGAGAAAGTTGTGTTAAATGTCAACAAGAAAAGTCTACGGATAAAAGAAAAAGAACAAAGAATGATTTTCTTTAGGAAGAAAAAGGCGATGCAACAAAAAGAAAGAAAACAAGAGAAATGAAAAGTTTGTAAAAATGAAAGAAAGTAAGAAAGAAAGTAAGAAAGAATGAAAGAAGAAAGAAAAAGAAAGAAATTGTTGAAACTCGACTAATGCAGGGAATAATAATGCAACACAAAATGTACTTAGAACAAAATGTATTGAAACAAGAAAGTGTACACAATATTTACATATAGTCTTTTGTATATTCCTGGTAAGACTGTTCCTGGAGAATGTGTTGACTGAGTCGCAGTCGGGCAGAGTCTCTGGTTGAATCTCTTGATTCCTCTCTCTCTTCCGGGTACCAACCATATTTATATGGTCGGTACTCCACTATGCAAATTAGGTGGATCCTACTACAACAGAAATAAAGAAGAAAGAAATAAAGAAAGAAAGAATGAAAGTAGAAAGAAAGAAAGAAAGAAAGATAGAAAGAAAGAAAGAATGAAAAGAAGGAAGAAGAAAGAAAGTAAGGATGAATGACGTAGGAATGACGTGGTGTGGAATAGAAAGACAGAAAATTGACATAACAATAAGTTTAAAATGATCCGATTCGCAAGAATGTCTAGTTTTTCAAATGTCGTGGTAGTGAAACAAGTGAATGAGAATGGGACGAGAAATCCGAAGAAACATTGAATATAAACAAGATTGACGTTTCGTAATGCTAAAAGGAAAGCGAAATCAAGAATGGGATAGGATTTCGATCTCCGCTAAAAACTCAAACTGATTTTCAAGATACTCTTACTCTGGAAGATGATGGTCAAATAATTTTAATCCACCCCTGCATTTTCCATTTGTGTCTTATTAAGCCAAATGAATAGAATTTTCGTAGCTAAACGAAACTCCAAGCCATTAACCAAAGATATTGTTCTCTTCACTTCCGCATTCACAGCTCATCTCTATTAAAAATGGCGAATGTCAGTGTGACATTGTGTCGCATTTTTCAACTTTACTCGTAGATGCCGTAGCGCAACATATCATACCATTTTGGAATCAGGACGACTTTACGAACAAATAAAAATATCCCAGTTCGGATCCGGGTTCGTAATCCTGAAATATTAGATTTCTAAATTTTCATTACTGCGATTGTTTTCGGCAATTATTTACATGGCTTTCTGTGGCAAATTTTTTGACACGATAAAATATTTCATAACTTGAACATAAATTTGTTAATAATTGAAATTAATGACGGAATCCAGCGAAAGTCAACCATGAAATAAAAAAAAAATAATTGTTTGTACGGAAAGTAAGTACCGAGGTACTTAAAACTGTTTTTAAATTAATTTGCGGTAGAAGAATTATCGTTGAACTTTTAAAAGGTAAGCTTAAACAGTAATGCAATACTTAAATGCAACGATCTATTTTGAAATCTCATGTAGGTTATCGCATTTACTCATGGCTACCTATTGAGATGAAGGCCAAATCAACAGCCCTCCACCAAATAGATTGTCTTTTAACTTAGTCTTTATATATATATATATATATATATATATATATATATATATATATATATACGAAATTACGTTTTGTTATATATATATATATATATATATATATATATATATATATATATATATATAAATAAAACGTAATTTTGTCCGGCTCCGCCCACACACCTCCGGAATTCCGTCCTAATATACCCTGGTCGTAAAACGTATTTTCTGACCCTATCCTAGTCTTACACTCTTTTCTAAGCAAGCGATTCTGACTATGAAGTTAAAGATAATTTCACCCATGAAGGAAAATTCTGCTAGATTGGAATTAGAGACATATACACAAGCCAGGCATGCATAACCAACCATCGAATCGACAACCGGGCACATTCATCCAAAGCCAATTGGGTAATAGAAACTAGTAGGCATCTGTGCAGACGATACTACTATTTACTCCTGCCTCAAAAACAAATCTAGTGTCACCGACAAAACTAGCCTGGCGTTTGTCTCGCAAAGAACCTCCAATCGGTTGTGAACTGGGGCAGGAATTGGCTGGTTAACTCTAATGCCTCAAAAACAAACTGCTCTCTATTACTCACCACAGAGTACCATCCCTGCCTCCCATTAGAATGTCTGACGCTCAACTCCACGAGAGTACCTCTTTGCAACTGCTCGGTCTCAAATCGTCTGCTAACCAGAAATGTAAAAAATACATTGAGTCAATAGCTTCTTCCTGCGCAAGGAAAGTTGGCTCCCTGTGCCGTGCCAGGAAATTTTTCTCGTCGGAGTCAATCCTTCAAATCTACAAATCAACCATTCGCATTGCATAGAGTATTGCTGCCCTCTATAGTCTGGAACCTCTTCTGTTTGTCTCAAGGTCCTCGATAAAATCCAAAGGTGGATATGCAATGTCATTGGCCCTGATCTGGCATCTCGTCTGCAGCCGCTCTCTCACAGACGTGTCGTCGCCTCTCTCTGTCTTTTCTACAATTACTTTCACGGTAACTGCTCCGATGAGCTGCTTTTGCTGGTTCCCAGACTTCATGAATTTAAGCGCTCAACTAGGCTAGCATCTCACCCTCACCCTTTCACTGTCGAAACTAATAAATGTAGCCGTCTCTTCTACTCCAATAGCTTCATGTTTCGCATTTCTCTTCTGCGGAACTACCTCCCCATACCTCCCATATATCTTTTCCTAATATCTATAATCTCCAAATATTCAAATGTAATGTCAATCGAGGTCTCCAGATGCCTTGATCTATCCCCTAATCTTCTCTTCATCCTTTCCTCTATCACTCCTCTTTGCTCGCGCACCAACTCTCTGTAACCCCTTGGATGCCAGTGGCTTTCCGCCTTTCTTGGGGTGTAATTTGCTTAAAAAATAGTCTCGACTACGACAATGTGATAATTCGAAAAACATTTCTACTATGAGTTTATCTCATTCGACAAAATAGTCGTGTTGATTTTCGCCATGTGTATGTCTCGATAACTATCTAATATTTTACTCCAAACGAAGTGTCAGTTGACAACGACTGATATACGATCCAACATTGAACATTAGAAATCATGGGGAAATAACATTTTTTTTAAATTATCTCAATCACGTCTTATCTCCATTTGCAGTTTTGTCACTTCCGGCTAACGTCCATATCACGTTGAAAAACCGGTTCTCATCTCCAAAGTTAAGCAACGGTGAGACTTGTCAGTTCCTATATATATATATATATATATATATATATATATATATATATATATATATATATATATATATATATATATATATATATATAAATATATATATATATAACATATATAAATATATATATTGCCATATATATATATATATATATATATATATATATATATGTGTGTAAAATGTTCAATATCAGAGATAGAGCGCATGTAAATATAAAAGTACAGACTGCATGTATATATATATATAAAAACTGGTAAAATATATATATATATATATATATATATATATATAGAGAGAGAGAGAGAGAGGGAGAGAGAGAGAGAAAGAGAGAGTGAGAGAGGAGATTTCGGTCTGAAGAGTTGAATATCTCGGTGTTCACGAAATACATTATAATCGAAATGAATAATTAAAGTCTCCGTCTTATTATTATCATTATAATGCTCTGTAATCTACATTGAGGTCTCTCTGGATTTATATCCTCCTCGGAATTATCTCTTCCATTCACAAACTGATAAAAAAGTCTATATATATATATATATATATATATATATATATATATATATATATATATATATATATATATATATATATATATATATATATATATTATATATATTTGAACGCTTGCAAATACCTGGTGCTCTAAGCTTAGATATGCTAGTGGTGTCATGGATAACGGTTTGGAATTAGAAATTGGAGTACCAGGTTCGAATTCTTCATATTCACTTACGCACAAATACATATTGGGAGAGGTATAGACACATCACATTTCCCCCAGTTATGGGTTAATTAGTATGATTCGTAACAGCAAATCATTATTATCTCCAAACAAATTCTTACACGCTAAATATATTTCCTAGCTTTAACTAATCTTCCAAAGATTGATAATCCATCAAAAATCAAATCAATCCAGGAATCAGTGTTTTGCCATTTCAAATTTGTTTTGTTTTTTTTGTTTTTTTTGTTAACGATGAGGTGACCATTAAGGAATTAATATAATGATACTAGAAAAAGAAACAAAACTATTGGAAACCAACACGCAGACTTGTGTAAATTAATTAAAACAACCGCTTTAGTTTCCTTTCTTTCACCATACGGTCAGTTTTAGACCCATTGAAGTGATAGTGTGTAATCAATTTCTATTTTTCCTCAGGTTAGGTCATTTGCAGTTGTATGCAGTAACATGAATCTATTTTGTTTGTCATTGAAAAATATTGTGCATCAGATTTATGTCGCACCCAGACACTACTGTCTCGATTGTCGATTAGTTGTCCTAAGGACATTTTCTCCGATGGACGCTTTTCCAAGAAATAGTGCAAAAATTGTGAGGCTGCACAAACACACTGGCAAGCCTTATCAGTGAACAAATCAAAGTACTATAGACTGGCCCGGAAATTCTCGTTATTTAAATCAAATCGAGAATCTGTGGCCAATCAACAAGAACGACTTCGTGGAATAAACATACGAAGTACCAACAATGTGCACTGGGTCATGTTTCATTGCAAAATACGAAAAAAAAATAATTTGAATAAAAAGAAAGTAAATAATTAATTAGAACAAAAGTGTATATTTTAAACCTATCGACAGTATCTCTTACTCAACCGAAGTACACTCGTACCAACATTCCAATCAACCTAGCTAAACGAATCTGGAAAATAGTCTGAAACCCAATAACAAGAGAGCAGAGATTAGAAGAGATGAAAAAAAATACTCATCAAGTTAAATTGCCATCAATATCTAATCAAGAATAGCATTAAAAAGCAAAACAAATTAATATCCACGTACTCAGAGAAAACAAAAAGAAAAAAAAAGTACTATATACCTCAACTTTCTCTCCCCAAATCAGCGAAATCTAGACACAGGTACAACTAAACCTACGTAATCTACTAAAGTACAAAAAAATATGAAAAAAAACTTTTAGCGAAATACCTGATCATAAAAACTTATTAGAAGGCCATGAATTTCATTTCAAAGACGGAGCCAAATTCAAAATTAAAAAAAAAACAAAACTTGTCGGGCAACTAGGAGAACATTATAGATATTATAACACGAAAATTTTGCTACGAACATTATATTGATCAAGCTGGCCGGACACTCCGACAAAGAATGACAGCCCATCGCCAGTAAATTAATGAGATCCCTGTTAGCCAACATATATGCGTAGGACGAAATCATTAAATTTAATATCTTCACATTGTACCAATGCAACGACAAGGCCACTGAACAAAAGTGCATTAATAACGAATAATTGTCATCAGAAAAATTAAACCAAAACTCAACTCATTGCACATACCTTATAAAAACAAGTGATGTTACAAATAGTACCATTAGTTTCTTTATATATTGTACATGGCTTTTTAACACTTTTATGATATATATATATATATATATATATATATATATATATATATATATATATATATATATATATATTTTTACCACCTCCTGTATTTGTATCCTTATCATTACCACCTACACAATTATCCTTCCAGTTATATATATATATATATATATATATATATATATATATTTAAAAAATATGATTTTAATTTCTATGTAACATACAACAAACACCTATATATATATTTATATATATATATATATATATATATATATAACTACCATATATATATATATATATATTATAGGATTTATACCAAAATAAATATATATATATAAATATAAAACAAAATAAAAACACAACCACTTTTTAGTTCAATATATATATATATATATATATATATATATATATATATATATATATATATTTCTATATATATATATTATATAAATAGCATTGTCTGTGTGTGTAAAAATGTTCAATATCAGATTAAATTAAAGCACCATGTAAATAAAAAAAGTTACAGGCTGAGTTCAAAAAAAAGCAAATGACCAGCTATGTTTCATAAACGTTTTTCAATCATTTAAAAATAAATATATATATATATATATATATATATATATATATATATATATATATATATATATATATATATATATATTTTCAACGGAAAAAAAAAAATTTCATATATATATATATATATAGACAATAACAAGACATTTCCGAGAGTTTAAATTTCAACATTTCAACATACAAATGCGTAGTTGAATATCTCACCCGTATACATACATGTTCATAGCGAAATAAATTTTATAATCGAAATGAATAATTAAAGTCTCCGTATTCTTCGATTTTGCGTTATTACGATGAATGACAAAACGACGTAATCTACATTGAGGTCACTCTCGAACCCAAATTTAAAACAGTATCCTCCTCTGAATTAAAGCGTCTCTTCCATTATCCAACCAAATATGTTAACTGATGAAAAAGTATATATATATATATATATATATATATATATATATATATATATTTATATTTAATGGATATATATATATATTGATATATATATATAACACAGTTCCAGTCGATTGCATTACATTCACTTCACGTGCTATATAACCTATATATATATATATATATAATCCTTTTTTTACTTACCCCCACCCCCCCAGCCTATTAAAATAGGGTAAATAGCAGGACAGGCTATATTCTATATATATGGATACCAACTATATATATATATATATATATATATATATATATTTAAAATCTGCGGAGAGTCGTTATATATATATATATTTTGTGTGTGTGTAAAATGTTCAATACCAGGTCTCTGTAAATTAAAAGGCTCTTCAAAAAAAAGCTGTGACTGGTTCTACACAATCCTTCACCCTATAAACAAATATATTATATATATATTTGCATTTCAGTTCTGCGTTATATATATAGAAAAGAGGATTGTTGAATCAATATCTCGGAAATTCAAAAAAATAAACTGAAAACAAAGTCTCTCATACGTCGAAATATTATGCCTTGACTAGCATTGAGGTCTAGGATTTATATCCTCCTCTGAATTACTCCGAATTTAAAACAAGTCAGAAACGGATGGGTTTTATATATATATATATATTGCTACAGGGCTTAATGGATAGCCATTGATCAATCGAAGAAATAACGATTGCATTACATTCACTCACGGTTAACCTTGGGAAATTGACCAACGTCGAGCCTAGTTAATTTCTAGATGGCTGATCGCTATAGCCTTGGATACCAACTTGTGTAAGAGATGGATGTAAAATCTGGGAGAGGTTTCGAATCTTGTGGATAATGTCTCGTATTTGTTCAAAAAACTCTGAAGGTTCCAATTTCAGCTGTGTTTTTAATTTTCATTTCAGTTCTGCGTTCAAAATCATACCTTGGGAAAAACTAAACTGAAAACACTTTAATTCTTCTCTAGCAGTCAGCTATGGAATTAGTTAAAACAAGTCAAAACGGATTTTTCACTAAATCATTATTATCTCCACGAAATAACGTCTTAGGTTAACCGAAAACCAACGTCAGGCTTTAAATAATTTGTAAATCCCAGGGTTGATAAACCAGGTAAAAACGGCTCAATCAAATTTGTTACTGAGGTAATCCAATTTCAGCTGGTTTATAATTTTCACGTACGACAGATTAATGATTGTTGTCATGATATTTTGAGAATGTTTTTCCTATATTGATTGATATAAGTATATAACAAATATTTACATACGTAAAAAGTAAAGACAACCACCCATAGAAAAGATAATTGGTGAGTAATATTTATTTATGTTGCCGTCTCATCTTTCCATCTGAGGTCTGAAAAAAGATATTAGCATTCCGTGTTTGACATGGGGTTTATTAATTTAAAAACCCGAGTTAACGAAGACTTTTGATAAAATGCTCAGTTCGTAAGCTACGAAAATCTTCAAGAAGAATGGTAAAAGACATGTGTTTCCAGCACAGAGATTTCCTTTGGAAGGAAGATGACAACACTGCTGCTCAGTTGATTTTGGCGTATCTGGCTAAATTTGATTGTCCACAAAAGAAAGAAAATACAAAAAAAAAAAAAAAAAATGAAAAGATAGTAATACATGATCCCCGGTCTGACTAAACAAAATTGGCATGGGCCCGTCTACACAAAAAAATTATAAGGGTTCATTATTAAGAACAAAATATAAAAGACTTCGAGTTTATTGTATTAGCCTAAACGCATCAACTAAATTCAATATTACTTTACTATATTTACGTGTTAGTCATATTTTTCTTGTGGCTTTCAAACTCAATATATAACGATGTCTCTTCAACGTGGAACTCGACCGAAAACCATATTTGGTAAGGTAAGAGACAGGAAGTAGAAAATTGACGTTTTCCAAAGAGGGAAATGTATCGCAAGTATTAAATATCAAAATTAGTTATTTTATAAACTTTCAATTCTATTTTGTCATAAAGCAAACACGAATGAAAAGTTTATAAACTTTTACAAAATCTTTCTTTCCCTCCAAATGACAAATGATACTTTGGATATTTCGATATGGTGGAATAATAAGCAAGTGTACCTCGTTACATCAACTACGACTGAATAGTCAGTTTGATCCTCACTGGGTTCCCTGTAATTGTGGCCTTGTGCCACGTCTACGCTACGGCTGTTAACTTACTATAATAGTATAACATCCTTGCATAAATGAATTGAAAAACTGCTTTAGTTTCTTTCTTTCAACATACCGTCAGTTTTAGACCCACTGGAGTGACAGGGTCTAATCGATTTCTATTTTGCAGTGGTGTTCAATAATATGAATCTATTTTCACGGTATATGATGAACTGTCACCAGACATGTCCTCGCAAAAACCACTGTCTTTTTTGCAACGATTTTTAAACCCAATTTTCTATCTTCCCTTTTCTTTCTTCCTCTTTCTGATATAAAGCTTTTCTTTTTTCCACTCAAGTTTGGTGTTGTCCTGTTTTCTCTCGCCGTGTTGCGTCAATCCTCTTGTTGCCCTTATGTTCTACAGAGGACAAATTATTGGTCACAGAAATTCAAAGGCTATAAAAACCCGCATAGTAGACGATATATGTAATAGGACTGACTCTAGACGATGTATGTAGTAGGTGTTTTCCTGTCTTGAAATCAACATTCGAAACCATTCTTTTCACCTAAGCTTCTAGCATCAACAACAGTAAATGAATATCCATCATATTAGCTAAATAGATTCATCTTCTGTGCTTTGAGTTTAAGTAACGAGAGTAGTAGTATTGACTGCAGACGATATATGTAGTAGGATTGACTGTAGACGATATATGTAGTAGCAGAGGCTTTCATCTTTACAAATTCAAGCTTTCAAAAATAAACTATTTATTTTTCCTTTGCATATGCGCAAAGTCACACTGCTTTACCGGAAAAGTTCCTCTCCATTCTTTGTGGAGAAAAATAGACATTTGGATTCGGACTTTGTTGTGAACGAAAGGTGTACCCTTTCTACAATCATTTTTTTTATTTTATTTTATACAATAAATACTTTATAAAGTTTCAACTTTTCTATTTTATTTCCACCAGATTTCCCTTTTTGTATAATCTTTCCTTCTTCAGTGTTTCTTTCATCTGATGGCGTCTATTAATAAAAAGATATCTTAGAGGGGCACAAGATCCAAAGAAGATGAAGGGAATCGTGATCTAACGTTTATGATAAATTAGTTTTTCATGTCAACTTCTTTTCATTTGCAGCACTTACTAAGTTGGGTCACTCTGCTATCGTTACCAATCACTGCATTGCCAACGTATCAGGTCATCCCATAAGTTCTGTCCGAATTTTAACTTTTTGTTAAAATGAACGAAATTTAAAGAGTATTTTATAATGTCTAATGGGGCTGAACATTATTTTTATGTTTAGATGCATTTAAACTGATCAAATTTTATTTCAGAGAACAATAAAATTAAATTTTGTTTGATTAAAACCCTGCTAACATGGAAGTACCCAAGAATCATTTGAGGCACATAATGCTTTATGAGTTCAAGAAAGGAAACTCAGCTGCCGAAGCGGCTAGAAACATTCACTCAGTTTATGGAGAGGAATGTGTGAATGAAAGAACTTGCAGAAGATGGTTTGCAAAATTCAGAGGTGGAGGTTTCACCCTTGAAGATGAAGATCGAACCGGATGTCCAGTTGAGTTTGATGAAAAGCTTCTTGAAGCAACCCTTGAAGAAAATCCTGCTTTATCAGTTGAGGAATTGACAGTGGTTCTCAATTCGAACCATATAACTGTTCATCGTCATCTTCAACAATTTGGAAAAGTTCTTAAACTTGGAAAATGGGTGCCTCATGAATTGTCTGAAAACAACCTCAAATCCCGAGTTGACATCTGCTCTTCTCTCCATTCTCGCCAACTTGTTTCACCTTTTTTGGATAGACTTGTGACTGGCGACAAAAAATGGATCTTTTATCGAAATGTTAAGCGTCGTAGACAGTGACTTGGTAAAGGGGAAGGACCCCAGCCACAGCCGAGAAGGGAACTTCATGTGCAAAAGATTCTTCTTTCAATCTGGTGGGATCGCCAAGGAATAATCCACTTCGAATTGTTACCACCTAATGCAACAATTAATGCTCAAATATACTGTCAGCAATTAGAGCGTTTGAACCAAGCTTTGAGTAAAAAAAGACCTGCTCTAGTGAATCGAAAAGGAGTGATGTTTCATCAGGACAATGCGCGACCCCACACAGCAAGAATCACGTCACAAAAGATCGAAGAATTTGGTTGGGAGAAAATTCCTCATCCACCTTATTCTCCCGATCTTGCTTCTTCAGACTACCATTTGTTTCGTAGCTTACAGAATCATTTGGAAGAAACAGCTTTTGTAACACAGGAAGAGGTTAAAACTGACATTTGTGAGTTCTTCGAATCAAAGCCAAAAGAATTTTACAGTAATGGAATTAGTAAGCTTGTTAATAGATGGAAGGAAGTCATAGATAATCAGGGAAAATACATTGTTGATTGAATCTGTAATTAAATGTAACATTTGGTCATTTGTTTTCTTTATTCAAAATTCGGACAGAACTTATGGGATGACCTGATATTTGCGCATGCTCATAACTAGGTTTATTCACTGTTTTCCTCTGAACCTATTTCTTTTAGCATGTTTTGTGAGTTTCGAATTTTCTGAGCTCTTTTTCTTTATTGTGTACCCAAGGAGTTTCCAACTCACAAAATCAAAATCTCCTTCTCATTCTCACTTGCTTCCATTCAATATATCATCAGATTTCTCTGACATCCATTCTTTCATTCTTTTCTGAGTTTCTCTTTTTTCATTTTTTCTTTTAATATTAGTATGATCAGCGTAAACTTTTTTCCATTATTCTTCTTCAGTTTTTCGTCCACACGTTTCATTCTTTCCTTTTTTTCTTCTTCAATTTCCTGATAAGGTTCCTTTTCATTTTTTTCTTCTGATTTTCATTCTTGTACAGCTGTTGTCGTATATTTTTCATTCTTTCTTTCCCCCTATAACATTCTTCCTTTTTCTTTTCTAGTTTTCTTCATCTCGTCTACCATTACGAAATAAGATCTTTCCGATTCATCTTTTTGTCTTTCTTTTATTTACCCTCATCAACATTAACATCTTATTCCATTCAAACATATCCGACATTTTTTATGTTTTACCTTCCCTTGCATACCGATTTCTTCTTCTTCTTCTTCTTCTTCTTCTTCTTTTTTTTGTTTGCCTCCCCTTCCTCTACATTTACTTCTTCATTCCTCTTCCACAACCTTTTTCTTTTCCACCTCGACCACTATCATCATCATCATCATCGTCTCATTCTTCTTCTTTTAATACATTTTCCTCTTCTTATCTTGATGCTTCTTTATTCTTCCTTGTGCTTCCGTCTTCTTCCTATTTCCTTCCTCTTCCTCCTCCTCTTTTTATCCTTTTTAGCTTTTCACTTGTTACAACCTTTATTCTTATTTCTCGTCGTCATCCTCTTCTCCCTTAACTCATTTTCCTCCTTTCTTCTTCTTCTTCTTCTTCTTCTTCTTCTTCTTCTTCTTCTTCTTCTTCTTCTTCTTCGTTTCCCTTTCTATATGCACTGACCTCTCCTCATTGCCGTAATTTCATTTCAAATGCTCCAAATAGCACATCACATTTCCAACTCTCATCCATTTTCCTAGCACAACGACTTTTCCCGCCACTTTCATTCAGAGCGAAGCCATATAGCAATGAACGATTTCAGCCCAAAATTATTTTGACACTTTTCTTGTCCATGAAGAATGGAAAAGCCTTGTACATTTGACATGCAACAATGGCCTCCCCTAACCAAAGTTGCAAAGGCCGCTCACATCTTTAAGTAGATCAAAATGCTATATTTATTTGTATAGACATCCTTCGTTTTCTCTGTCCATTCCACTCGGCATCTTTTCAGTTATCTTAGTCTGTTCATATATGCTATAAGATCCATCCAAATTTCCCAATTTCAGTGCCTCTTATCTATCTATCTATCTATCTATCTATCTATCTATCTATCTATCTAATGTATTTGTATTCACTTATCTAATATTACATTATCATTATATATGATATAACGAAATATCATTAAATTACCCAGCTTGCTATTTATGCAGGTGAGACATCTTGGCCAATTTTCTGACTAATATGGTCCAACATCCTTTATTTATCATATTCAGTTGAACAAAGCGGAATACTTTTACTGTTGTAATATAACTTGGATGAATTGTGATCGACATACATCTGAGCGTTGATTATATTGGCAGGCACACAATCACATACAGACGCCCACACAGTCATACCATGTATATATATATATATATATATATATATATATATATATATATATATATATATATATATATCGCATATATATACACACCCATAAATACAGACACACGCATACACACACACACAGACATCAAGAAGACTAGTCCAACAGAGACATTTGAATCACTACCACGCAAACAATTCATTTTATAATATGTGTAAATAGCTGTTTTTTGCCTGAAGAAGGTCTCGAAACCAGAAACACGTGTAGCAGAATTATGGAAAAATGAGTATAATATGTATTTTAAATTTTTAGAAAATCCACATGTCAACCAAAAACATTTGTTGTTTATCTTCTTTTTAAAATATACACTTTTCTCTCGAGGCTTTTATAACCCTTTTCCTCACTACTTTGAGCAATATATATATATATATATATATATATATATATATATATATATATATATATATATATATGTGTGTGTGTGTGTGTGTGTGTGTATAATGGATCGTTTTCCAACTTATTCAAGATGGTCTTCGCCGTCTCTAAGCTTCTAAATTTATGTCCTGATTTTAACCTGTGCTATTTCTAGTTGAAAGCAAATAGTGTTAAGATGACTAAACGTCTCATTTGAAAACATGAAAAAAAAAAGGAACTGAATTAGCTTATTGTTTTTTTAGATATTAAACATTAGACTATTTTACAGTTACACCCGGCTTACATATAATTTTGCTTATTATTTGTTAGAAAAAAACGTATAATACACAGATAATTACGGTAATTATTTATTTCTCCTCAATATATGTAAAGAGGTTAACTTAGCGTCCACTTCTCACTTCTTCCTGGTCTTTTGAACAGAAGTAGAGGTTTATTTTCATGTTTAGGATTGGGTTTCCGCGTATCCGGTCGCTTCTAAAGTCATTCCATTCTCTTTCACTCGTAGTATCGCATTGCGTCTTAGTGACATTATCGCCTTTCTGGGGTTGAATTGATTAAAAAGATATATATCGAACTTATTAAAAAATATCGAAGTCACATTATTTCGATTCAGCCGAAGTTAATTTGAAATTGTCTGGTAGGAAGAGAGAAATTATTTTACGTCAGAAAAATTTAGTTTCGTATTTTTATTAAACATTACTACATAATTTTCTATACAAATGTATTTTGTTAACAAATCTGAATCCCTAAAAATGAAGGCTGGGATGACTATATTTTTTTTTCTAAATCAAATCCATCTCCACCCATCTTCAATGACAATGACAACTCTAGTATGGCTGTTGAAGCAACACATGGCGACAATCACCGTGACATTGCCGATATATGAGAGTACGTCGTAATGCATCACACCGAAAACAGGAGCATCAACTTCATAAAGGATTTCTTAGCTGTCAGTGAACAACGTGGCGTATTACTCAAAACACAACATACAAATGCCCTAAACGGATAATAATCGTAAACCAACAAGGAACTCTTTTCAAACATAAATCTCTTAACAACTACAGTCTGGAAAAAAGAATATATATATATATATATATATATATATATATATATATATATATATATATGTGTGTGTGTGTGTGTGTATGTGTGTGTGTGTGTGTGTGTGTGTGTGTGTGTGTGACGTCACCCTGCGCCTCTGACCCCGTTCTATCCTGTGACGACCAATGTGACTTAATAATGGTCGCGGCGATAAATGTGACGTTCTAACCCTTGGCTGACTCGGATGGGAATCTGGTTAGATTCGGTATCAGCTTTGTCGTTCCCAGCTCGCCTCCAACGTCTGGTTACCGAAGTAACTGTTTTAATTTCTAGTCTAACCTACCCACGTTGTGATTTGATCTTAGGTAGACGAAATCAATCAGTCGTCGGGCCGTAATGCAAGCCGAATTCGAGCAAAGGTGACACTGCACAAGTATAAAAGAAAATAAAGTAACAACTCAAAAGATTCAAATGTGTTAAAAAAAAGAATAACAAGTATTTTTATATCTGGTTTCTGAATACAGGACTGCATCTTTCTCCAAATACGTGACACTTTGCGTTTCTTAGGCGAGTCTTAATATCTTAAGTTGTTTTTCAAGAAACTGGTTTTTGGTATCTTCAGACGATATGCGTAAAACTTGTTTTGGTGGTGTGAGCCTAAGTCGTTCTTAAAAAAAAATTGTTTTTGGTTAGAAGTCTAAGTCGGAATGCGTGGATATCTTTCAGGCCGCTCCTGCGAGGCTGCTCTCCGATCTCACAGCTCAACTCTGTCTGCTCTGTCACTCTGTCTGCGTCTGCCCAACTGTCACTGCTACTATCCGTTACTCTTGGGACGTTCGTTTATATGGAAGCTGATCAAAACCAGGTGGGAGCCTGTCGTGGTTTGGGTTCCTCGATAATTCCAAATCCAAAATAAGGATTATCTTTGTTTTCGAACAGGAACATTTATCACTTTCCATTTTTGGAAGTCTATTACTTTCTGTTTTATATTTATTATAGATAGATAGATAGATGGATAGATAGATAGATAGATAGATAGATAGATAGATAGATAGATAGATAAGAATAGACTAAGATAGATAGATAGATAGATAGATAGATAGATAGATAGATAGATAGATGAGAATAGACTGAGATAGATAGATAGATAGATAGATAGATAGATCAAATTTAATTATATAATTAAATTAAAAGCATTAGTTCCGTTTGATCTTCAAGCGAATATTGGAATATTCCAATATTCGCTTGAAGATGAAACAGAGCTAATGTGTAAATCATATTTTAAATTAGTATATATATATATATATATATATATATATATATATATATATATATATATATATATATATATATATATATATATATATCGAGAGATAGATAGATAGATAGATAGATAGATGTATAGATAAATTGAGGAAGAGATCCCGATCCAAAAATTTATACAAACTTCAGGATAAACAGTTGAATACCAAATTTATCCAGACATTGCAAGATTAATACAAGCTACGTTTTGGGTCTACAATCACAAGAGATGCTGAAAATGGTGACCTTTAGCTTCCAGACATTTATTAGTACGGTGAACTACTGCTTGGACAACGTTGGCCTATGTTTCCATTACACATGAATTTCAATTTTTTTTTTTAACACCGGTCAATGCACCGGGTATTTACGATAAAAAAATGTCCTTTAGGAATTGTTGATGCTACAACCACGAGGGTAATGCCCTCTATCAAAAAATATCATACTAAAGTAAGCAGTGTTATAGCAATTTGCTAAAACTACGAAAGACAAGAATTTTCCTGAAATGGGTATATATATTTATCAGACTTTCGTTTTTCTAAACACACACACACACACACACACACACACACACACACACACACATATATATATATATATATATATATATATATATATTATATATGTATATTTAGTCATCCACAAACAGGCTGTTTCGCTGTATCACAGCTCCCCAGTGTGACTAGACGTCGGATTGCTTCAAGCTGGGATTGAAACCTGACCTCTTACCCCTAGACTCTCGTCGCACGGCAGGGAATGAAGGGCATTTTAACGTTTTTCTCTATACAAAATACGCCAGCAGCTCTTAGAACTCAATTTAATTTTACTTGAAGAGTAATACTTAATATCATTAGTAGCCTCTGTTTTTTTTTAAAACCACCCTTTTTTCCCTAGAGTTTCTCGCTTGAACGTTAATATTTAGCTGATATCCATATTTGATTAGACACTGTTTTTTATTTTTAAACTGTATACTTAGTATCATGTACCGACTTGAATATTCGAGAAATCTTATGAAAGAAAAAAAATATACGGAGGGTGTATAATTTTCCTTAATAAGATTCCGCGAATATTCGGATCTTCTTAAGGCCGTATCTTATTGAAACACCGACTCCTGTACGTTCACTGCAGTTAAGCAGCACTGAGCCTGTTCACCATCTAAATGGATGACCACTTACTCTTTAGCAGGCGTATCATTCATAATTCTTTCTAAATCGACGGTACATCTTTTACAACAAAGATGAGATTTAGCTAACGGGATTTTAAATTCAACATTCATACACGGCCAAGAAAATTTCTAAATTTGTTAACGCGGGAAGATGTAAGTGTATTTAACACATTTATGCGCATGCGCTAACAGAAATATCTTTATTCTGTTTTCCTGTTGTTTCTCTTTGTCTCCTTTTCCCTCGTTCTCCCTTTGTTTTTTGTTCTTTTTTTCAATGTACTTTTTAAACGTATTCAATAATCTTTTCTACGTAGTTATAAAAAATAAAATAGATCCTTGTTCTTCTCGAGAGAAAGAATTGGAGCATTCAATTTTTAAGCGACTTCCATGATGGAAGCTTATTGCATTTTCAGCGAAGCATGAATTAACTGAAAACTCAAGAGAACAAAGAAAAAAGAATTTCAATTCATACAAAAAAAAAAGAGAAAAATGAAAAATATATTAGAATAGACAATAAATGAATATTCGTTTTTAATATCTCCTGAGCGTTTTATTTTACTTTTTTTTAGTTCTAGTTTTCAGCTTTTAGTTAGAGAAAATTTGAATTTTAAATTAATTGGATCGAAGTAATCGTTCTTTCATTAATTTTTTTCTCACTCGTCTCTCTTCTCTCTCTCTCTCTCTCTCTCTCTCTATATATATATATATATATATATATATATATATATATATATATATATATATAATTTTGTCTCTATATATAATTATACATATATATGCTGTCTGTCTATCATACATACATACATATATATATATATAATTTGACTCTATCTATATATTTATACATATATATGCTGTCAGTCTATCATACATACATACATACACACAATATATATATATATATATATATATATATATATATATATATAGAGAGAGAGAGAGAGAGAGAGAGAGAGAGAG
Source organism: Acanthosepion pharaonis (assembly GCA_903632075.3). Taxonomy (NCBI): domain Eukaryota; kingdom Metazoa; phylum Mollusca; class Cephalopoda; order Sepiida; family Sepiidae; genus Acanthosepion; species Acanthosepion pharaonis. The sequence goes on along the minus strand of CAHIKZ030000891.1, from coordinate 860,567 downwards.
ATAAAGCTATAAAATTAGGCACACATAAATACTTGAGCAAAAATAAATCCACGCATATATATATATATATACATATATATATATATATATATATATAATGAGAGAGATGCTGCCACGAAATCAACTTCGGTTCAAACAGATCATTTGATGTATATAAGACACTTGGATATTTTCGAAAGATTAAACACCTACCTGTTCACGCATATCACACTTTTTCCTCCTATGTCTTATAAGAAAGCTTAGCTGAGATCCGACACGCAAAAAAAGGTACGTATTGAGCACCAAGTGAGGAACGCAATCGCTACTCTGTCCTAATTTATTTCGTAAAAAATTTTTTCTACCATTGCTGCAGATGGCAGTTCACTTTTTGCTTCCTATAAAACAGCTTTCTCTCTAGCAAGGCTTTTAACCTGCATTCCCAATGGTTCGTACAATCAGCCTCTGATTTAGCGTGCTTTATGTAACCTCTGTGCCGAGCGGCCTCAAACACACGCCCTATCAAGAGGTTTATTTCTCCTACATTATATATATATATATATATATATATATATATATAATATTATAATGATATTTTTTGTTTAAAAATATGATTCCTTCGCTACATAAGAGTTCTCATGTTTAAAAAACGAGAGCCGAAATATCCAAATAATTATTAAAATTTAGTTGGATTGTGGTGTTTAGTCGCGTTTCATCTTGAAGCGAAACTTGAAGAAACGGGACTAAAGATGAAACGCGACTAAACACCACAATCCAACTAAATTTTAATAATTATTTCGATATTTCGGCTCTCGTTTTTGAAACATGAGAACTCTTATGTAGCGAAAAAATCATATTTTTAAACAAAAAATATCATTATAATATAAGCTCTACTTCTGTATGGAGCACTGTCTTCTTAAAAATACAAAAAAAACAAAGAATACTAAGGAACCCTGGATTATGAACCCAACGTGTTCTTTTCTATTTTCTGCATACCTACGCACTTATATATATATATATATATGTGTGTGTGTGTGTGTGTGTGTGTGTGTGTGTGTGTGTGTGTGTGTGTGTGTGTGTGTGTGTGTGTGTTGTGTGTGTGTGTGTGTTGAATATTGAGAAGTTGAATATTTAAATTGCTAACTGTTGTGGTACGATCCACCTAATTTACATAGTGGAGTACCGACGATATAAATATGGGTTGGTACCGGAAGACGAGGAAGAAGAGATCGACTGCGATTAAGACAACCCATTCTACAGGAACAGTCTTCCCAAGAATATACCAAAACTAACTGTAAATATTGTGTACCTTTTCCTTGTTTCAATACATTTTGTTTACGTACATTTTGTGTTGTATTATTATTATTCCATGCTTATCCAAGCTTCAACACTAACAATCATCAAATGTATTTTCTTTGTCGAGTTTTTAAACATTTAAATTACATTCAAACGTTAAAATCTGTTTTTATCTAAATTGCTAAAGCTATTCCATTCCTCTTCTTTCTCCAAAAACCCTAAGTACATCTCTTATCTCTTTACTTTCCCCTTTTTTCTTTTCCCCATTTTTTCTCCTTTTTGTTTTCCCATATCATTTCCGTTGAGTTGACCGATGAAATATGTCAATATCTGATCATTATCTCTTCCTTCCTCACTATTAAGAAATATAAAAATAAATTTTAAAACTCCCCCTTCCCTCTCTAAACTCGACAATGTCTCTCATACCATTCCTCAGCACCCTCTATGTCAACATATATAAGCTTAATACTGCCCGTCAAAAGTGTAAATTTTCAATTCATTTTTCGTTTCACCTTTTGAAAGTGATGTCTGATGATCCAGGGAAAATTAAAAGTCTCTGGTGAAATAAATTATTACAATGGAGCCTTAAAGTGGTCTGTTTTTCTTTAAATTAAATTATTCGCTCTGAATTAACATTGAGCTCCCAGGATTTTATCCTCTTTAGAATTATCCATACGGATTACCAAGATTTTCGTTACTCATATATATATATATATAGATTTTTTTCTGTAGTTTAGTGCTAACAGCAAGCAGAAATATTTCTCCTCCTGATGATGGCCATTTTGGTCGAAACTAGTCGAGGAATCCAAATGGAATAATAATAAAAAACGAAAGAATATTAATCTACAACCCAGTGTGTCTAAAGATTTTAATTTTTTAATTTTTTTATTGTTCAATATATATATATATATATATATATATATATATATATATATATATATATATATATATATATATTACTAAGTATATATATTATCCGTCCCCGATAGCACGACACGGAGTTTGATCCGCAATGCAAACTTCAGGTGCTGAATATAAACTTACCTTTATAAAATATCTGGTTATCTCTATGATGACGCAGTTCCATAGTATACTGGGATAATAGTTTTTTTTGTTTGTTTTTTTCATTTTAAATAGTATATTTGACATTTAAAATAAACGGGATTTGTATATATATTTAAAAATTATCATTTTAATGTTGTGAATATTAATTTTTTATATTAAGCAAAATGGGGGATTATTTGTTCCTTGAATACAGCCTAATTTAAATTTACGCATTTAAGCAGGTATTTATTCATTTATTATTTTTTTACCTACATCAACTAATTTCCCTTGTTTAATAAACCGGGACTATTTAAGTGTTTTAAGTTACAAATATCTAACTAGATGAATGTAAATTCATTGTTCCTTTTTATATTAGTAAACCATTCTCTAGCATCTGCTGTCTTGTGATACTGTTTAATTCCCAGATTATGTTTTGTGTATTTGCATGCACTTTCAAGGATGGTTTGCTGATTTTACTGATATTATTTTTACATGAGTTGAGTAATCGTTATTGAGGGGTGGTTAGGTATCCATTCTGATAACGGGTAAGATAAGACGTATAAATAATTTATTACACATATAACAGTGCTCAAGTGAAAGTTGACAAATTTAATAATCGGAATATAGAACGAATTAACTTGATCATCATCATCATCAAAACTGTTTCGACTTGATGTCATGAATCATCAGTGACATTGTATACTTATTCGACAATATTTTACCAGCTTTCGCTGTCCTCTGAGAGTGTGCGGATTCATTGCAGATCTTCTTTGAATGTAAACTTCACCAAATGAAAAGTTGGATCTGTCTGCCTTGTCTCGGTTCAGCGTTGTGTCTATGGTGGTCCTTGAATGACCTTTGCACTTTTGAAGTTAGTCCTTTCAAAGTAAACTCCATGGATTTGATATTTGGGCAAAATATGTTCAAGAAGTTTCCATCTCCGTTTCAAAATTAACAAAGACAAATGAGATTCTTGACATCTGCTGTACAAGTTCTTGTTGGAGAGATTATGAGGGTACTTGGACTACGCCACTAAATCTACCATGGTCCTGAGAAAAGATCTTATAAACTGACCCATTTACACAAGACCCGGAGCGTCATAAAAACGGAATGGGGTGAAAAGGCTCCATCTTTAAACACAAGAAACAGTATAACAACATAAAAGATGGCGGGATTTATTGTTTCAGGTCCTAAAAAAAAACACCACAATGCAACGAAAAATTATTGGACATCAAGAAATATCTGTTCTCGGTAATAGACACAATTAAATTCGCTGAAACTATCAACAATCTACAGCAAAAGAATGCTAAAGGATGTTTCTATGACAAAAAATATCTATAAAATATTTATCAAAGCAGATAAGAAATCAGCACATATGCTAAGCCGCAAAAATCTCCTGAACCGACCAAGCATAGAAATGAATACAATATGGGAACCAGTAATAAGGAGTGCCAGAGAAAAGCGTTCTGGTAAAAACAGGTGGATAACAGGAAAATTGCAATATGAGCACTGGTAAAGAAATGGTTGCTGAAACATTAGGTCTATAATACCCAGAAATTCACACACAGTTGTCATCAAGGACACATGACACCGTAGATAAAATCGTTAGTTAGATCCAGTGAGAGGACTCAAAGAGTGTGAGTTCAATACCCGATTAAGGTAGTGGAGAACTTGGAGAGGGGAATTAATAGAAGATAACTGATAACGGACATCCATTAAAAACATGACACGCGGAAATACAACAGTCTACCCCAGTGAACGAAATAAAGTGCTGTTAAGTTGGACATTCCAACTACCTGAAGAAGGCCGAAACGTAAAACGGCCGAAACGTTGTAATAGACAGAGATGAGGACAATATTCCGAATAATATAAATATTGTACATTATACCTCATCTCAGAAATATAGACATATACTGAAGAAGGCCGGAGCGTAAAACGTCGTAATAAATATTGTGACAGAGATGAGGACAATAGTCCGAATAATGTAAATAATGTACATAATACCTTACCTTAGAAATATAGACATATACTGAAGAAGGACGGAGCGCGCAACGGCCGAAACGTTGTAATAAATATGGCGACAAAGATGAGGACAATAGTCCGAATAATGTATATAGTGTACATAATACTTCATCTCAGAAATATAGACAGATACGAAAACAGATAAGAGAGTTAACTATTATAAAATCCATGCAAATATGTATCATAAACCTATTAACATCGAAGTTAATAGGTTTTATGATAAGGCACCCAAAATACGTGAAAATAAAATCAATAATGCAGTCAAGACAATAGCTGATGATAGGATCCACAAATTCCACAAACAACAAGCATTCGTCACAGTTAAAGAACGCAATGCAAATTTTCTTAAGCAACCCTCAAACTGATTACTCAACCGATCTAAAAATAATATCAGCAAAAACATATTTGAAAAACATGCAAACAAAACAGCTGAAGCCATAGAATGGTTTACGAATATAAAAAAGAAAGAATGAACTCACATTCAACCAATTCGATATTTGTGATTCTTACCCATCAGTCACCGCGAATCTGATATAAATTTCTCACAAAATTACTGTTCTGTTAGCAATCGCGAAATAAATATAAAAAAGCAAGCACAAAAACCTATATTATTCGAGAATGGTTAGCTCTAATCCAAAAGTAAACAAGATTTTAATATTACTATGGGAGCATATGACCCAGCAGACGCATATGAATTAGTTGGAATATTGTTATTATAGCGACTAAAATTTACTTTCGACATTAAGGGCACCGGAATTTGTAGATATTACGGAGTAATTCTCCGTAAACAAGTCCATGAAACCTAGATCTATTGGGAAGGAAACTGATAAAATGTTCGAAGATTATAAGCTAAATATTACCACTACCACGAATGCTAAAGTTACCAACTTTCTGGATGGACCTTGGATTTGAATAATGGTCATCACAAAGATCTATATAACCATAGATACGTCAGTAAAGAATCAAAACACCACCATAAAATTCTAGATAATTTATATAAATCAGTCCAAGTTAGATTATCTCCCAACTCCAGGAATAGGAAAGCGTTTGATAATAATAAATTAAATATATAAAAGCTTCAGAACTAAGCATACAGTAAATTTAGATCATTTAGAACAAAACAAAGTAAGAATAAACAGAAACACCATAAACGTAACATTAGATTGTTTAATTCAACTTTGAATTGTAATGTTCATACGAAAATCGGAAGAATTTTCGTAAAATTTAATTCATAAGCACTTTAAACAACACTAAAAATCATTGTTAACAAAAATAATGTTAAGATCAGCTATAGCTGCGTTTATAACATCAATAAATCCATATTCCAACATACCAACATTATATTAAATAAATATTTTCCCCACAAAGATAACGTTATTTTTTTAAAATTAATGTAAGTAAAATTTGATCTGTCCCTTAAACGCTCAATGTGTAACTGATAATATTGTATACCAAGCGAGCATTCATTCCGGTAACGATGTTAAATTTTATTTTGATTCCACAGAAAAGCATTGTAAATTACGTTTTACAATAACTGAATGAATTTAGGTAATATAAAATACAAAAACAGCATTGCTCTCTCGAAAGAATGATGCTAATTCACCTTTCATCACCTGCGATATTGTAGCAAGAGCTAACTCTTACAACAGGAAAGAAGTAGATTTAATCTATGTCTTGCTGAAAAATTAGTTATCTTAAAAACTTTAATCTCAGTATAACATATAACTGCGATAACAATGCAATAAACAAATATTTTTATTACAATTTAAATTAGGTTATGTCACTCTTACTCAGCACCTGCGGATTCCATTGTGCATGAAGTTCTGAGTCGTGTTATCGCTGAGGAATAATATGTATACTTATTAATATATACTTAATCTTAATAGGTCTATTGTATTACATCGAGCATTGTTTTTATTAACACCGGCACACTATATGTGCGATATATTCCAGTAATATATCATTCATATATATATATATATATATATATATATATATGTGTGTGTGTGTGTGTGTGTGTGTGTGTGTGTGTGTGTGTGTGTGTGATAAAATAAAATATTAATCTTATCTGTTGTATAATTATATAATTATGGCGAATAGAATTTCTCCTAATCAAGTACCTAACTGTTATTAAGAGCAACAATTATTATATCAGAATTTAATTTAATTTTGCAATACTTATCTGGGATTGTTTTTCTTCGGTCAGAACAAGACAAGAATGATTTTAACAATTATTACAGATTGAATCATTTACATTACAATTTATTATCGGTTGACGTCAAATTAACAATATGAAATACTCAGAATAAACTGTGTTGATGGCAGATACAAAAAGAAAATTAGACGACGTAGTCAAGGACAGCGAGATAAAAAAAAAGACTCGACATGAACTGTAAGAAGACAGAAATTCCTTGTTATGTCTAATAGGGAAACAAGAATCTGGGATCTCTTTTGACATCTCAAGCCTACATATATGAGCTCCCTTATGTAACCCTCACCTATAAGATTCTAAACACCCCCCCACAGTCTCCTAGCTCTGTCTCTTCTTTTTTTTTCGAGGGTCGTTAGCTTTGTTAATTAATAATAATCTTACAGGTCATCCACCTTTCTTCTCCCTTCTCGGTTGACGCTAGTGTGTCATCTCAATAGAAATAATTCAAGTTTCCTAATACTGTAAGATATTGGGACTAACCATGAATGTTAGTGTATATACGATAGTTAAGAAGAACTAGTTCTTAACTCAAGGTCATGGTAAGGGTTTGCCTCCTTGTGTCCCAGGTCAGCTCTGGAATCAGAGAAAATGCACAAGACGTGGACTTGGAAATGTAGGTGTCTCAATTCAAGCAAGTACAGAAGATTGAATATCAGGGAAAGGTTTTAAAAGATGGATGCAAATTGCGACCCCTTAAACCCGGGCACACATTTGATTAGTGAAGAATGCATTCTGAAAGCTAACCAAAGTAATAATAAACAGAAAATCAATACTTTTTAAAGATTGTTAATACTTTTTAAAGATTGTTAATCAATACTTTTTAAAGATTGTTAAACTGCTGTGTAATATCAATTCTCTTGTACGCTAAAGAATGCTGGATAATATCTCCACACTTATAAAGAAAACTGGATGCATTAGTACACATTGTTCTGCAAAAGGACGACGAGAATTCTTTGAAGGCTTGCAGAATTTGATCTTCACAATGCATATCGACTGCAAGAGAGAATGTTTTGCTGCCGGATGTAGTTTATCGTCATACCCAGGAAAAAAGAGTATTGGTAACACGTGTATAGATAGATATAGATATACGAGGATTGGTAAAATTTTTATTACCTGTTCGAATTCAATTTAAGCAATTTTAGATGTAGCCGTAAATTATATGCTAACAATTTCTTATCTCGTACTTCTTGCTTGTGGAATCCTCTTCCAGCTCAATGCTTTTCAGCCAAATTTAATATGCAAAAATGTAAATGCCATGTCAATCGCGGTCCACCTGATTACTCTTTTCTCTTTCTGCTCATTATTATTGTTTCTGTGCCTAATTCATCTACGCCCTGTAATTCCCTTGTGTGGTATTCCTGACTTGGTTGGGGTTTATTACAATTAAAAAAAAAAGAGAGAAAAAATATTATGAAGGTTTCCTATTTCTAAAGTAAAAGATATTTACACGCTTGATCTTCCATAGTGAAGATCGTTAATGCTTTAAAATGACGAAAATGTTATATTCGATGGAAATTTTAAAATTCAATAAATATTGCATTCAATTTATTTTGTGTATGGGAATGTGTGTGAGTGTGTGTGATTGAACAAGAGAGAACCAAATGAAATAAACCAAATTTTACGAAATGCTATTTAACTCCCATAATTTTGTAGTCATAGACAGCAGGAAGAATCTACTAATCTTCAATTTTGAAACAAATAATAAAAAAATGTATAATGGTTAGCAAGAGGAACAGCCGAGGAAAAGATCTACGAATTGTTAATGTCACAGTCAGGAAACTAAAGTATCTGGGAAGCTTTGCAACAGACAACGGAAAATGTGACCCCGAAATCCGAAGCATATTGGAATAGCGAAAGATGCCTTCCAAAAGTTAAGCAAAGTATTAAGAAAGAGACAAATTTCGGTAGAAGCAAAGATTTGCTAAACGACTGTAGTATCAATCCTCCTATATGGCAATGAATACGGGACAGTTTTCTCACAAATGTAGATTCAACGGAGCAAGAGGTGTTTGGTTCTACATAAATATGCTGAGAACAACATCGACACGACATGCAAGCAATTAGAAAGTTTTAAGGTCAATGGGACCAAAAGGTATGCATTTACTTACAGTCAGAACAAGGCAGTTGAGACTTAAGCGAGATACTGAGAAAATAACAATTAGAGAATTTAACCCTCATATGGCTCTGTTGAAGCTTAAATAAGAGGAATAATACAACACAAAATGTAGTTAAAAAAATGTATTGAAACAAAGAATAGGTAGAGTTTGGTATATTCTTGGGAAGACTGTTCCTGCATAATGGGTTGACTAAATCGCAGTCGGGCAGAGTCTCTGGATTCAATCTCTTAATCTCTACTATCTTCCCTGTCTTCCGGTACCAACCCATATTTTTATATGGTCATTAGTCCGCTTATGTAAATTAGGTGTATCATACACAACAGGCTCTAAGGATGCACGTTGGGTAGATGGGGGCCGATACTAACCTGCCTAACGAGTAAATAAATGACAAATTTAGAACAATGGTGAAGGCTACATGACTAAATGTTGATTAGGAAAAAATCAAGAAGCTGTTGGATGCCATTATCGTTTAGATCGTGAAAGCATATGGCATATAAAACTTAAATACTCTGAAATTCATGGAAGCAACTTCTGAATCTGTAAACACCTTTTGATGCGTTTAAACCAGCCGGGATATCTTTGGTGAACAACGTTAAGGGAATGTAATAATTAAGCGTGACTTTTCCTTCGTCCATTCGTCTTTTCTTTCCATTATATCCCCGTATTATGTACACACAGATACATACGTACATGAATAGATATTGAAATTTCCGATTTGTGCACTGCGTAGATAGAGGTAATTGTTTGTATGTTGCAGATAGTCAAACGCGTGCAAGTCGCAAATATAACAGAGCTCAATGTACACTGGGCTATTTTGGGAGTAGCTAATTATTTCTTGTTTCGAATTCAATAATTCTAAACAAACCACTGCACGAAGAATCGTGACGTCTTCTTTTTTTTCTTTTTTTTTTATCTTTCTCCATTTTTTCTACGTTCAACCCTCAAGCCAGGCAAGCAAGTGCAAAAAAGCTGACGCGCATGCGTGAAAGTAAACGACACGTTCTTTCATAAAATCATGTTCCGAGTCACGTAAAAAAGTCAAAACAATTTGACTTTCTCTTTGACAGTAATTATATATCATTATATATATAAATATATAAACGTTATTTTTATTTTAATGCTTATAGTAATAAATAATATCAGCTTATATATATCTTGTTTTTATAACATTTGCGGATAAGCATGTTTTAGTGGACATGGCCATTTTTTAAGTTGTTCAATTGACGTCTACCTACCTGGGCATTAAAAAATTATTACACAGAAAATTTAGTTTTTGCATATGCCTTTATGACGATAAGTGACAATATCGGATCACGAAAAAAAAATTAAATCATATATATATATATATATATATATATATATATATATATATATATATATATACTCTCTGGAAATAAAGATGACTCTTTGGAAAGATGGCGCTACTCCATCCCGGAATGTTGGGGTGGCATCCTGGAAAGACAGGAATAAAACAAATATCACTAGCACATCAAACATTTCCCTGTGGGTGTCTATAGCAGGAAGGGAGAATACATCACCCATGATTCAAATGAGAGTGACATGGACTTGAAACTAGCTACAACGTCTTGTTGTCAGGAAGTATGACAGCCTGCGCAGTTTACATATCCATAAGGCACACTGGTGCAGGCAACGCAATTTCCGTATTGGATAATATAAGTGAAATGATGAGATTATGAATCCGGAATCCACCCACAGTGTTCAGGATCTCAATGCAGAGCGACAGTACCCTGGAGAAATTCCAAGCAGAGCCAGAATCCAGTGGCCCAAGTGGTTCAAATAGCGATCAGAAATTCTCATTAATCCTTGTCAACATTCTAAAGGGCACCATCAACCAGAAGATCAGATCTTTCTGCAGAGTTGTGCACGAGGTTTTTCATGAGTGGTTTGGTTTTGACAACTGCAGCAGTGGACAAGTGTTATTGTAATGGACACTCCCAGTTATAAACAGGAGCAGTTACTGCCTTTTCCGGAAGTAAGTTTCCAGCAATCAGCTCTGACAGTCGGACCGAATATTCTTGTAACACCTTCCCTTTTGTATATATATATATATATATATATATATATCTGTTAATTCCTCTCTTTGTATATATCACAAATCTTTTATTTCTGGCCCCTAACAAGGCCACAACAATAAGAAACGACAAAACAGATGACCGATTCAGAAGGGTAAACTAAGAGCAGAACAGAGAATTTTGAAGCGTCGACTCAAACAAGCTTCTATTCATGAGAGAGCAGGCCTTAAGTACCTGCCTAAAGATATTAAAGAAAATATCCTAGAGACCTCTAGAACTGAGAACAAAAGAAAACGTCGGATAGCATTTTCAATAATCCTTACGTTTTTGCTAAAAAAGCTCTTCACCGAGACTAAGAACAGCAAACTCGATGTACAGAAGGAGGATCTTGAGAACGAACTGACGTATTCTGATGCTTGGAAAGATGTTCCAATCACCCTATGAATGACCTTCCTCTAATCAAGTTCCAGACGTCATTTTTAATGACAACATACTAAAGCTGAGTGAAATTAGGGAATCCGTCCGCAAATCCCGTGTCGGCAGTACACCTGGAATAAATGAAATATCGTACAAGTTATATAAGGATTGTTCAGAGGTCCTAAAGCAACTCATCACCCACTTCCAGCGGGAACGGGAAAAAAGTATTGTACCACAAGAATGGTGCCTGGCGGATGGCAATGTATAAATATATGCATTGGAAGTGACATGGTCGCGACAGTCAAAGAGAATCCAGTGAAATGCCTCGGACGAGGTAAAGAGGTGCGGAGGGTGGAACTAGATGGACTTGAATCCATCGTTAGAACTAAATATTAACAGCAATACATTTTTGAACCAATGTATCAACATCAGTACATTTCTGAACCAATATACCATCAGCGGTACATTTTTGAACCAATTATTACCAGCAGTATATTTCTGAATCAATATATCTCCAGCAATACATTTGTAAACCAATATATCAACAGCAATACATTTTTGAACCAATATATCAGCAACAATACATTTTTGAACCAATATATCAGCAGCAATACATTTTGCAACTAATATATCACCAGCAGTACATATATATATATATATATATACATTATTTTTAGTTATTTTTAGGGAATACACATTGAATAAAAGCTCAGATTATTTATTTATTTTCGTTGACAAACCTGAACATTAGAAACATGTTATTGGGAAAATAATATGCATTCTTCGGCAGTATAAGAAACTGTTTCTTCCAGGAGAAAAAAGGAAACTGTTGTTAGATCAGAAGTGCCTTAACTAACTCAGCCACGAAGAGCATGGCTGATCAAGTAAGTTAAAATATATATATATATATATATATATATATATATATATATATATATATATATATATATATAGATAGATATATAGATAGATAGCTGGCGATTGCGTTCATCAGGAAACAATCGTTCGGCTCTGGTTGTTAACTTCAATGTCCACTTTTATATTTACAAATGCTTTATCCCTTATATTGAGCACTAAATATAGCATTTTAAAGAATTGTCGTCCATCCAAATATTCAAATTTGTCTTGATTTAATATAACAAATGCAATTGTTTCTTGAAGTTGATTTTCTTACATCATCGGTAGAGTTAAAGAATGAGTTTTAAATTCGGACTTACAGTTGTTTCTCTTTTTTAAAATAAAACTGCTGTGTCACCCAGATATTTTATTTAATTTGTCTTGTTTTAATATTATTAAGAAAATAATCTTCGATTTTGTTCTGCTTTCTAATAAAATTGTACCACAATACATGCCCAGAACTCGAGTTGTCCCATGTATTTTGCGTGATTAACTTTTGTTCTATAGATTTGACATGTTTTTTTCTTTATTTTCCAGATACTAATTCGTATATATAATGACTCCAGACTAAAGAAAGAACAAGTGTTAGATGTAATTTTCTTCTCTGAGCAGAACGTTGACTACCAATATCTCTCTCAGACTGCCTGCAAATTTAATCATGTTTTAAAGTGAAGTTACTACTTTCGCATATAAAGTAAGTCAGTTTTTTTTTCTTTTCTGAAACTTGAAAATTAATGTCTGATTCTCAAAAATACATGTGGGGGAAGATGCGTTGCCATTGTTTCAAAAGGTCTGTAGAATAAAAAGACGCAAAACTATCACACCAAATTGTTCATTAAATGATAAATAATCGTCGTGACAGGCACAAGGTAATATCCAGAATATTTTTCTGTGAGAGAAAAAGCAATGTGGTATAATAATTCGTGGTTTTTCTTCGGGGTCAGAGGAATATATTTTTGGGGAAATGATCACTGAATCCGGAATAGACTCCGCAGTTCAAGTCTGATGTCTCGGGAAGAGTTAAAGATTAATGCTGTTCACTTTTAACGCTGAGTTCATTCCAAGTCTCCTGAGTCTTGGTAGGCAATGTCACATCGATGACATCGGTCGGCAGCACATTGTTTAAACTTTTTTTGATCCGATCATGTTACATGGGAGGGATAGGGCTTTCATTGCCTATTTTACCGATTTTTGGTTAGTCTTCATGTATTCTGCACAGCGTAATATAAAGAAATGCGCTATAAACAAATTCCCCATGAATACAGAATACTGTATATATATATATATATATATATATATATATAACAATAAAAAAAATATTAAAAAATTAAAATCTTCAGGCACACCGGGTTGTAGATTAATATTCTTTCGTTTTTTTTTATTATTATTTCATTTAGATTCCTCGACCAGTTTCGGCCAAAATGGCCATCATCAGGAGAAGAAATATTTCTGCTTGCGGGTATCAGTAAACTACAGAAATGAATGTCTTGATGGAGAAAATGAACTTTTGTCTGTAGTTTTCATTTGTTTTTATTTTTTTATCTTTTTAACATGAATCTTTTAACATTCCTTGTGTTGGTCAAACAGTCTCTTTTAAGTTGTTATTTGAGATACGAGCTGGATGGATCTATGCTTCTCTGAATTCCCTGGTCAGTTTGACAGTTTTATTGGTCCTGGAGAGGGGAGGTGTCTCTGTTAAGTGTTTGTGTGTGTGTTATTTGGTTCTTAGGGAGTGAGTGAGTATGATATGTGTAAGCGTGTGCATTGCTGTGGGTGTGTGTTATCATTTGGCTCATTAGGAAGTGAATGAGTATGATGTGTGTAAGTGTGTATATTCATGAGGGTGTGTGTATAAGTGTGAGGTCTCAACACCTCCGTAAGCATGTCTGTCTTGTGTGGGTGAGAAATGTGGGTAGGTTTTGATTTGTAGCGTTATATATTAGTACTATCTATATTGTTAAATTTATGGTTTAGCCCAACTGGATAGTATGTTTTTAAACGTTGTATCCACTTATTTTCATGGAACTCTAAAATCTTTCTAATGTTATCTGCTCTGAACTTTTCTATTCTCTCAAGTATAGTGAATTTGACATGGGTTTTGAAATCGTGTTTTTCATAGACAGAAATGTTGTTCTAATAAAAATAATAGGTAATAATTTTTCATGGGGAGTCGACTAAATTCGATGGCGATAATTATTTATTCTGTAGTGAAAGGGCCATTCAGATTTTCCTACATATTTTTTCTGGCCTAGTGTGCATTCTAGGAGGTAAATTATGTTATGACTTCTACAGTTAGAAGCGTGGTAGATTTTGAAAGTAGATTTAGTGATTATATATATATATATATATATATATATATATATATATAATTCTTTATTTAAAAAAAAATTATAACATAAATATGTTATAAAATCACTACAAAAATAGCCATTTTGTTTCAACACTCTCAGTGTCTTATCAAGTGATGTTGTTGAATGTAAAATAAATGGTTTTAAAAGTTTAGAATTAATAACAATCCTTCAACAAGGGGAAAACGTTGTTACAAAAGCTAGATGGACCAATCAAAATACAAGTATAGGAAAATTCAAAAAGCTTGACAACGAAGTCATGTTATAATAGCTATTCAAATATTTAAAATATGGGTAGTATTAAAAAAGAAATTATTCTAATCAATAATTACTAGATTATATGATAAAGTTTAATATTAAAGTTAAAAACTGCTAATTTCAAGATCAAAATTTAATCGCTATTAAGTTTACTGAGGAGAAAAGAAGAAATATATATGTTATTCAATTTATTTCTTCATTGAAGTTACTTTTAGCTAATTTTATATCTGCTCTACTTTGTATTGATCACTCTTTTAAGAATAGTATTTGTTGGTTATATATATATATAATACTAATATATATATATATATATATATATATATATATATATATATATATATATATATCGACGCTCCTGTCGAATTCGAAATATGAGGGTAAAGCAGATCGGTTCTTTGGAACCGACAGCCCAGACACCAGCACATGAGATATGATTATAGTGGTGAAGGTTTTGTGCAGAACCATCCACACTTTTTGAATGACTGAATAAAGAGAACTGTTGCACTAAGTGCCACAAGGTACCCGAACGACCCTCCACTGGTTTTGAATTCAGAGTTACCCTTCTTCTAGCCCAGTTGTTATCCAAGGCTATAGAACCCAGTCTGTCCTGCTATTTTAGCTGCAAGGAGAAGAGGGGGATTCATATAATTTCCAATTGTATTTGCACGTAAGTGAATGTAATGGCTACGACTGGAATTCGAACTCGGCTCTCCGATTCTTCAATTCAAGCCGCTAACCATTTCTCCATCCAGCCTACTCGTGCATATAATTATACACATATATATATATATGTGTGTGTGTGTGTGTGTGTGTAGGTGTTATCGGTTTCATCATATTCCCTCACACGCAAATACCCTAAAACGAAGCTTGTCTCTACATTTGAATGATAACTCTAACATTTTTAGTCATTTAAAACAACATGCCTGGCCGCGTACACAATTCCGGAAAATCCGGAAAACACAACTATACTTAAACATGAAAACGATAAGCTAAAACTAAAAATTCGAGGTTTTATAAATCAGTTGAAACGTAACCTGAACAAAATAAACTATGAAATCTCTACAAATATTCTTAAATACCTATAATTGATAACGGAAGCCATTGGTTTATACCAACGGCTTACCATACTTAATACTTCTCGTTTCCACTCTTGCGTGGTCATGTGACGTCACTTCCGCGTCTCGTATACACGAGTTTGTCGTTGCTTTGAAATCTTGCAACAAAAACAGATTATTGTTTTGGTCGTGTATGGTTTAATATATTGAAATGTAACTGTCATCTTTGTTAATGGCTTATATAAGCCGAAAGCTTAGATAGGATTAAAAAACATGTATCAATATTATTCCTTTCATCTTTCAACGATAACGTTATTAAGCTTATACGAAAATATGAAAGGGATTTAATTTAAAATAAATGGACAAAACTTGTTTATATCATTTAATGAAACATACATCAATGAAAAAAATGCTGCCTAAATACACGCAATATATATATATATATATATATATATATATATATATATATATATATATATATATATATGTATGTATGTATGTATGTCTAAAATGCTCTCATTTAAATACTAGAGAGAAACTTCTCTGCCCACCATCAGCATTGTTGATGCTCGACTGCGTGAGAGTATCTCTGCGCCTTCATGGTCTCACGTTCAACTGATATGAGGTGGAACAAGTACAGTGAATCATTAGCTGCACCGATTGCAAAGAATGTTGTTTCACAGTGTTGTGTCTTACACATCTACAAATCTATAATTCGTCAGTGCATTGAACACTGTTGCCATATCTGTTCAGGTTCCCCAGGTATTCATCTCGAGGTTCCGACAAAACGCAAAGAAGCATCTGCAATGTAATCGGTCCTGACTTGGCATCTCGGCTTCAGTCACTTTACCACAGACGAGATGTGACTTCTATCTATATTTTTTTCTACAAATATTTTCATGGCAATTGCTATGACGAGTTATTTTTTCTGGTGCCCCGGCATTTCTGTTCATAATGGAAACACACACACACACACACACACACACACACACACACATATATATATATATATATATATGTATGTATGTATGTATGTATGTATGTATGTATTGACCGATTAAATAGGTCAATGGCTGATCCTTACCCCCTCCTTCCTCAATATTATGTATGATAGAAGGAAATATAAAAATAAACTCTCTCTAAACTCGACCATGTCTCTCACACCACTCCTCGCTACTTTCTCTGTTAAATTACATAAACTTAATACTATTTTCATTTCACCTTTTGAAATTGAAGTCTGAAGATCCAGAGTAGTTTAAAAGGTCTCTGGTGAAATAAACTATTACAATGGAGCCTTAAAGTGGTCTGTTTTTTTTTAATATATATATATATATATATATATATATATATATATATATATATATATATAAATTAGAATAATATTATTCTATGTTGAAAACAATTTTTTCAATGAGAGTAGGAAATGCTAGCCTAAATGAAATTGAAGAGGTACAATTTATACAGTTTGATCAAACAAGGAGTGCGTATTATGTATGAGTAGAAGCATTTTCCCACACTTTCAGTACAATTTTATGGGTGCGTATTATGGTTGAAGGCGAATTATATATGGGGAGTTGCGGTATATTTATATATCATATACACTTCGTCCCCTGGAGATTGATATTTTGTTAAATGACAGATGCTTATTTTGAAAATAATAGCTTGTAAGGGCATGAATCTTTTCTTGGTGTAGTGTATTTCGATATCCACTAATATTTCACTTACACTGGCGAAAATAAATTTAAAAGTGATGGTTAAAGTTTTATTCATTTCAGAATATGTTTCTAATAAAACAATAAAATTAATTTTATTGTGTACGCTTTATGCAGAATTTATTTCTCTTTCGAGTGATATAAAATATTTTACTACAATTTAAAAAAAAATAATGCTGGATTAATTTAAATTATCCAAATTTGCCGGAGAAATAAGTTTGAGATCTCATGAGTATTATGCAAATTATTTACTAAATGGATGGTCACATGACTTCTCATTAATGCATTATATAGTGTAATAACTGAGCATTGTTATACAATTAATTCACTATTGAAAGCCTAGATCAAAAATAGTATTAATTCATCAACAAAACGTTTCCTTTATGTATATAGGCAACCAAGCAAAAACGGCTTGTGTTCAGGCTTGGAATCATTACCCGGATGCTGGACAATATAAGGATAGGCAAAGATTGGGAGCCCAAAGAAAAACAACAATACGACTGAATAGACGAATTCATAGGCTTTCCGAAGCTAACCGAATGCTGACGGCTGTGGACATTTGCAGCCAATTATCTGGTAGTTTTACGTCGCAAACTATCCGAAACCGTCTAAGAGAATTTGGATTATTCAGGCGCATTGTTAGAAAAAAAGCCAATTATTTTGAAGAGAAATCGACTCAAGCAGCTGAATTTCGAGAAAAGTCACATTCACGACTTGTGTAGAGTTCTTTAGAGTAACGAGTCACGTTTTTGCATCTTTGGATCGGATGGAAAAACCTTTGTCAGAAGCCGTCCAACCGAGGAATTCTATTCGAAATGTGTCAAAAAGACGGCACAAGCGGGCGGCACAAGTGTTGGGTGCGTTCAGTAGCTTTGGTATTGGTCCAATTGTTAAAGTTGATGGAAAACTCAACAGTGTAGGCTATATGCAGCTAATTAAGAAACATATACTGCCATATTTGGCTGACCACATGTAAACTGGATCTATTAACTAACGAGATAAGAGCCCCAGTAATACAATTATTTGATCACCATAATATGGATGTCATTGAGTGGCTTCCAAAGGGCCCGGTTCTTAATCCAATTGAAAATTTAAGGAATTATATTTCTAAAATAGTTATGGTCCGGTTCCTTGTACTACGGTGATAGTCCAAGGTAGAACCAATAAAGAAGAACTCGAACACGTATATGGAATAACACAGGTATATTACAAACAGGAATATATACAGAGAAGTAGAAAGTGTTAGTAAGAACAATCAGGTTTAGTAGTAATTGTCTGAACGCGAATCTGTTTTCGGACTGGCTCTGACTGACTGACAGACTCCTGACGGACCTTACTCCAGACTTCCGACTGAACAGTATTTAGTCACCCCCCCACGAGGGTATCATGTGGCCCAAGGCCGGTTTAACGTGGGATCTCCGAGCCCGTCGGCTCGGCCAAAAATATGGTAACAGTAGAGAGGAAAACTGGATGAGGAGGTTACAAAGGGAAGAGGGGCCATCATTCCAATTTAAAGCTAAAGAGATCAATTAGAAAAGATACAACTCAATTCGTAAGACGTTTGGTACGTGATTGAGGTGTTTCATATATGATTGTCTAGGGAGCAGTGAAAAATAACTTGAAAATGAAATCGTACGTGAAACGTTTGCAGAAAGTTCTTATTCCAGGACAGGAAGTCAGAAGGTTAGAGAGGACGAAGATCATCTTTAATATGTTAGAAAATGATCCTGGAATAATATATATTTGAACGTCAATCCTTCATGAGCTTCCAATCCTTAGCTATGATTAATTAATGATGAACATGCCATTTTCGTTTATGATCGATTTCATCACGATTCTTAAATTGGAGAAAATTATACATTCTTATTGCTAAAAGTAGAGTCCAATAACGTCATAAAACCTCGAAGAGATCCAGTAAGATATATTTAATCATTTCTAAGATACAACGGCTCAAAAGTTTTATCTGTCAACTGGACAATTTTGCTGTTACACGATTTAGGCAATTTTTTCTGTTACACCAGGTGTATATATATATATATATATATATATATATATATATATATATATATATATATATATATATATATATATATATATATATATATATAAATATCTCTGTCTGCGTCTAATACGAAAAGGTGAGGCTTTAATTACATTAGCGATGAACCATTTCCAGTTTTATGAAAGGGAATATTTAATCCTGTAGGCGTGTGATCTTGGATTAATCGAATTGTAGTGTTATTTTTGTTCACAAATTGTAGAGTTATATATTAATATTCATCATGAGGAATATTTTTAATTAAATTTGAATCAGTATCACAGGAATGCGATATTTCAGCAGAGAATGATATCAGAAAGAGAAATACAAATGCGAAAGAATGTTTACTTATGTATGAAACATAGGTAAACATTCTTTTGTGTAAAACCGTTCACAATAAACTGTTACAAATCCAAAGTAACGTTGAAATTTTCGGGAAGGATTTTAGAAAAAAAATGGAAAGTAAACATCAGTTGCAAGAAGAAAGAATGGTTGTTAGGAAAAGAGGAATGATTAATATACAAATTTCAAACTGGAGATACCAAAATGATACAAGTACAAAAATGTAAATAATGTTAGAAGTCTTTTAACAGAGAATGTAAATTGTAAATCTGAAATCCGAAGGCGCATTGTGATAGCGAAATTGCTTTCCAAAAGCTAAGCAAATTATAAAGAAACAGGAAAAAAATTACTGAACTCTTATGTAATATCATTCCTCTTACTTGGCAGTGAAAACTGGTAAATAAACATTAGACATGAAGCAACAATAATTAATTTCTACAGAAGGATGCTGAGAATACCATGAACTGAACCTAATCAACGACTAATTTTGAGAAAAAAGTGGAAACAAAAATGAAACTTATATTTAAAATCAGTTAGAAAAAAATTGGTATTTTTAGAACACATGGCGAGTAAAGTGGGTTTATAACATTTGATCTAATAACTAATATATCCTTAATAGCTCTGTTATTTAGCAATGTCTTTCTTACACCAAAAGATATATGTATGTATTTGTATGTGAACACTTACACGTACATTGGACATAGAAATAGAATGGATAATGTACCAATCGAGCTTGAGCAAATGGATGATTGAGCAAGATGTAAGAGAGATAACAATGACATTTATTATCAGTCCTGAAGGACAGGAAATTGTGGAGAGCACTGATCCCTAACGCCATGAAGGAATTGTGCATAGGGAAGGCAATCAAGTATGCACATTTTAAAATACATTTTTAACGTGTACAGTAGGCTATCAGTTTTTCCCCTCTTACAGCCCGTGTGTGAAAATTTCTTACGGCATCTTTACAGTATTTAAATGCAACGTCAATCAGTCGATATATTTTGCCTTCTTAATTCGTCTTCTGTTAATTTTTTGCTCGTTAATTATGGTTTGATCTTTTTCTTTTATTTCTTTAAAATCAGTAACGTCTTAGAGGCTTCATTGTTTTGCTTGAGGTGAAAGGATTAAAAATATTACAATACTTACTTACATTATTTAAATTACATATATATATATATATATATATATATATATATATATATATATGTGTGTGTGTGTGTGTGTGTGTGTGTGTGTGTGTGTTTGTATATTACAATGAATCATTCATACAAAATTAGATTAGTAAACTTAATGATATAAAATGGCGAAATCCTTTTCCAAACAAAATGTTTAAGTTGCATTAACCTACAAATCACTCGATGAATGTTATGATCCTTGTTTTAATAATTATAAGCTGTATTAGGGATTTTTTAATACGCAAGTACTTTCAACTGTACATTCAATCATCCTCAGGCATGGGAATTATTTTGTTTTTTTAGTAAAATCCAGGTAGCATCCGAGACAAAAAAAATAAATGCGAATCAAAATATATATATTTTTTTAATGTGTTAAATGCTAACGGATAAAACTTTTAGAGCGTGTAGTCGCAACGCTAAGATTGATTTTTTTTTAATTTAAGAGAGTGCGTTTTTTTACTAATATAGTAAATTCAGACTTTTTTTTTTGGTGTAGGTGTTTATCAGTCAATGAGGCATAAACTAAATTGTTCAATAAATAGAGTAATATATATTCCGTTTATACAATATTTTATGGATATAATTTATTTAATTTAATGCTCTCTTTTTAAATTAAACTGTATTAATTACATTTACCGGGCTGAATGTTCGAGAAATTTCGTAGAAAATATGTGTTTCTCCGACAAGAATCGAACCTGTAACCCTCAATGGTAGGCAGGTAATTGGCCTATAGTTCTTCGGTTTCTGCCTCGCAACTGTTTTGGGGTGTAGGAATGTTACTCTCCACGTAAGCCACTTGGGACATTTTTCTGAGTTTTTGATTATATTATTTTGTGACCCAGATCTTGGTAGGTGATAGATTTTTGTATTAAAAATGTTCTATTCGGTTTAATCCTGGTGCTTTCCATATTTTAGTTTTGCAAATGGCGGCAGCAGCAGTTTTTTCAATAATATTGATATCCGTCTTTTGGCGTCTATATGTGTGTGTTTTTTCTTGTTGTTGCTTGATCCATGTAGCTCTTTCATTGTGCATTTCGCAGTATCTCACCTCTTTCCCCAGAACTTCTGGATATTAGGTAGGTCATTTATATCTATTTTTTTCCAGTTCTCGAATTAGCTTCTTGGCATCTTCTTTGAAGATCTTGTTTTGCCAGGAGAAATCTATGTTCATAACGCCTGATTCTCTGTGCTTTCGCTTGAATTTATTGTTTCAGCTTCTCTTTGATTTTTTGTATGTCAGTCTTATTCTTTATGTCACGGTCTCTTTCACTTAAAAGTAACAATTGTCCTCATAGTCTATGTATTTCGGTCTCTATTATTTCTTTCATGACCGGCATTTTTCTTTTCCGTTTACGATTTCTTTTTAATTTGTCACCTTTTGTTTCTGCGATCGATGCCGAGGTCGCGTATATTAAATGAATAATTTCTGTCAGGTTCATTGTTTTTTTTTACATTTCTTCCCTTATTTTTCTAATTGCTTGGTTCGCGAGGTTGATGCTTTCCTTCACTTGACGATGCATTCTTACTTTTGGAATTGTCGGACTTTCCTCGAAAGACATTTCCTTTACATTCTCCTATTTATATCGAATGTCTTTGTTACGTCTGTTTCTCTATCATACTCGACATTATCTTCCTCTATTTTCTTGCGTACCCCAAAGGGACAACAGGATTCTATTTGTTCCTCTGCTTGTGTCTCCTCTGGGGTGTTGGAATTTATCCCACTGTTGTTAATGTTTAATCTATTTTTGATTTTTTCTCGGATGCTTTCGAGTTCTCTGTCAGCTATTCCTTTTTTTTCTGATGATGTCGCCACTGGCATTGGCTAGGTTGTTGGCATCAATGTTTAGTCTGTTTGAAGCAGCTTTGTTCGTTGTTGTAGTTGTCGTTGTTTTATGCTAACATTACATCAATATATTTTTCTTTAGACCATTTGTTTATTATTCTTTTTGTGGGATTTTCTGTGAATATAGTGGGCTTCTTTGAGGTCTATTCTTGGCGTAGTTTTCCTCTAGTTCTCTTTGGGTAGGGCTTCTTCCAATTGAAGACTTTTCAATCCCAAAGTGATTCCTCACTGGGGATCACGGTCCTTGTTGACCCACGTGACGACCGACGAAGTTTTACAATATTTTTCGTTGTGTCAGAATTATAGATATTATATAGTGTAATAACTGAGCATTGTTATACAATTAATTCACTATTGAAAGCCCATTGACTAGATCAAAAATAGTATTAATTCATCAGCAAAACGTTTCCTTTATGTATATAGGCAACCAAGCAAAAACGGCTTGTGTTCAGGCTTGGAATCATTACCCGGATGCTGGACAATATAAGGATAGGCAAAGATCGGGAGCCGATTAATTATAAATATTTCGTATTTACCCATACTGGGTGGGGTGCTATTTTGTGGGTATCAGAGCATATCCATATGATGGTAAACCGTCACGTTCAAGGAGCCTGGTCTCCTCCTGCTATTTTATTATTATTATTATTATTATTATTATTATTATTTGCTTTGGTTTTCATTCTATATACATTTTCTACCGAGTCCCAAACAGTGATCTAAGGTCAGAAATGGCCTCGTGACATTGATTATTTTTATTTAAAAAACACACATTTTATATAGAAAAAGCTCTTCGTAATGTGTGAGCTGTACTTGTGAGTCAAATACTGTGTAATTCTTTAATATATAGGCTACTAGGAATCCCTTCAATGAGTCTATCAGAACCTTTTCCAATGACTTTATCGGAACATTTCCCAATCAGTGCGAAGGCTCCAACTTCAACTGGAATTATTGATGCCCTCGTATGCCATATTTTTGAGATTTCAACTTCAAGATCTTTGTATTTTGATAGTTTCTGAAGATCTTCAAAGATACATTATAAACTTCAGGGCCTGCCATGTCAATAAAAGAGAACACATTTTCTTCTTATGGTTGTTGATCAAGATGTCCGGGCGATTCTACTCTCAGTTTGTGTTATAACCTCCCATAAAATTGTTACAGATGATTATCCCTGTAACCGGGTCTGTGTGATATTCATACCAGTTTCTTACAGTTTCCTTTCCGTAAAAGATCCATATTTTCCATTGTAGATATTCTATCAATTTTATCAAGCCGAGATTAATATTCAGTGGATGCTAACACTGTGAAACCTGATACAACATGCTTGTGTCTGGATATTTATCAGAGAATCGGAATTATGAGTGCATAAAATTTTCAGCATTGCGTTTTTGGTGATTTCTAGTTAACATCATAAGAATAAAATTTTCGGTTACAGCATTTAACATTGAATTACGTAACCTCTGATGTGTACGGGGTTTGTTTACATAACATTCTTTGTTACGGACATAGTATCGAACATGAAGAGGCTTATCTTGCCATCGTTTTTGCATTTGGTACATTGCATTTGCTTTTACTTTCTTTTTTAGATTCTTTGACGTTGCAGTAGGTGTATTATAGTTTACTTACACTTCTTCACTCTCTTGAAATTGCTTTTTGAATTTTTTTTGCTTCCTTTAAAACTGAATAAAGTTTCCTACTCTTGCATGTTCTTTGACACGGATCATTTTGCCGTCTTCTGTAGTTTCCAGGTATTTTTGAAGACCGATTCTTGTGGTTTTTAAGACCGTTCTATTTAAATTATTCCACGGACTCTTTCGGATCTTGGCACATTAACCTTATGATGGTGCAAACAATGATATGTTTTGACATCCATTCGTTTAATGTCAGCTATGGTCCAAGTAAGGATGGTGAAAGTGTATTGCACCGAAGGGGCAGCCAAATGATTTATGGCTGAAATTCTCTTTTGTGAATTCAACTCGGTATTTAACACCAGATGCCCACGGCTTACTTTCTCCTTCATTTGGCTATGCTATATTTCATCTCCTTCGATGACTCCGACGTATTTATAGGTTTCTACTTGTTCTAATTCCCTAATCTATGTGATAAAATCTAGAGCCACTGAATGTGATTCTGTAATTCATTCTTTATTCATTTTTACTTTTGCACATTTATCTAATCCGAAATCCATACCAATGTTGGTATTATTATTATTATTATTATTATTATTATTATTATTATTATTTCCTTTGATTTCTGGCGTTTAAAAATTTCTTTCCGGGTCCCGCTGAGAGACCTAACGTTAAAAATGTCATCATGACACTTTCCACTGACAAATATATACATATATATATATATATATATATATATATATATATAGATAGATAGATAGATAGATAGATAGATAGATAGATAGATAATAAACCCTTCGTAAAGTGTGGGCTGTACTTGTGAGAAAAAATCTCTTGTATGTCTTTGATACATGGACTTCCAGAAATCCCTTCAATTAGTCTACTGGAATCTTTTCCAACTAATCCTAGGGCTCCAACTACAACAGGGATTGTTGATGTTCCCATGTGCCACATTTTTGTGATTTCTATTTCAAGGTCCTTGTATTTTGACAGCTTTTTGAATATCTTCAAAGATACATTGCAGTCAGCAGGGACTGCCATATCAATAAGGAGAGACTTTTTGTTTGTGGTCTTTAATAACAATATCTGGGCGGTTGGCTTTGATTGTTCTGTCAGTGTGTAATGTGTAGTCCCATAGAATTGTAACAGGTCCTATCTCCGTAACCGGGTCTGGGTAGCTATCATACCAGTTTCTTTTAGTTTCCTTCCCGTAGAAGTTGCAGATATTGGCGCACTCTATCATGCCGGGTTTTATATTCAGTGGGTGCCAATATCGTGCAACCTGATACAAGATGATCTATCGTTTCTGGAAGTTAAAACAAAAACAAAAAAGAAAGAGAAAGAGAAAAGGGAACTGAAAAGGAAAAATTAACTTGAGTCAAAAGGATTTGGAATCGTATCAAACTACAGGAAAAGTATCATTCAAAAATGGTACAACATTTATCATTTCTTACATGTTTTCGTAGAATTGCACAAGTGACTTTACACAAATTTTCAATTTTCTGTCGCCAACAAGAGATACTTATCAAATTTTATGGGCTAGGCTGGACTTATACTACAGATTGGTAGGGGGGAGATATCAAATTATTCATTAAACAAAGGGGTAGAAGCAAAGCAGTAAAAGTTATACTTTTCCGGTCATCTCTCACCCTACTAGCCGCTAAAAGATATATTTTTAAATTTTCACTCAAAGAGTCGACAGTCAAAGGGCAGAGCATTGTAGGAAAATTACACCTGAAGCCATGAAAAAAATTTAGAATAAGAGAGACAGATATTAAGGTCGGGGTGGGCGAAAAATTTGAAATATAAGTTAAAAAAAAAGAAAAGAGAAAAGGGAACTGAAAAGGAAAAAATTAACTTGAGTCAAAATGATTTAGAATGATATCAAACTTATTATTATTATTATTATTATTATTATTATTATTATTATTATTATTATTTCCTTTGTATACTCATTTCCTTCCGGGTCCAAACAAGAGACTTGATGTCAGAAATAGCCCAATTATGTTTTCCTCTGTACGTTTCTGTAAAAAAATATAAATAAACTGAGAATAAAACAAAGACAACGCCCTTTTCCGGTGTGAACTTGGTTTGCAAAAAAAAAAAACAACTTATTTTTATATGTCCTTAAGACAAGGCCTTCCAGAACGTAAGTCCTCCAACCCCAACTACATCTGAAGTCATGCAAATCAAGTAAACTTCAATGACTCAAAAGTTTCGGAACCAATATTTGTCAATGTTAACCACATTCAATTCCACACTTAGTAAACAATTTAATTACATTCTCTGCCATTTTAGTTTTTGAGATATTTAAAAAAAAAGAATGGATTTACTGAAGTTATGTAAATTTAAACTAATATTAGCTTAAGACCTCTGCAATCAAATAAAAAGTTGTTATTTTTCCATAATATAGGTTGAAACATGGGTAAAGTGAAGGATCTAACAATCTCTGAAAAACAGAAAATAATAAAGTTATTGAGAGAAGGAATATCCACATTAGAGATATCAAAGAAGCTTTGCAGAGATCGAAGGATAAAGAAGGCTATTGAAAATATAAGTAAGTTGGGAACACGAGGAAAAGGAAAAGCCTTTAAGAACTTGCTTCCTTGAGATGAACGTAAACTAAAGCTGAATTATAGTGAAACAACCACATTTGAACAGTGCTCAGATATTTAAAACGGTGTGAATTGAGGAAATCAAGTAAAACAAAACGCTTAGAATACTTTGTAAATTGGGATCTGTAAAAAGATTTCATAGGCAACCTGCTCTCACTAAAATGAATATTTTAAAGCGTTACAATTGGGCGAAGAAATATATGAAAATTGACTTTTCCAAAGTAATTTTCACAGGCAAATCCCAAGTGACATTTGATGGACCTGATGGATAGGCCAAAGAATGTGTTGAGGACGTGCAGGATTGTTAATTATTTCAGAAGGATTTTTGTTAATGGATGCGTGTCTTACTGCGTCCCGAACAAATAAACAAATAAACTTTCAAATGCAATCAAGAAAACGAGACATATATATAGTTTAGAAAACAATGCAACATTTATATACAATTTATCAATATACAGATTGGACAATCAGTGTGTGTAATTGTTTGATTCGTGAATGTCTCTTTGTTGATATTGTTCGTTAGTTCGCTGTTTTTTGTTTGTGTCGAATATCGTAATTATGAATAATAAGAGTTTTTGGAAAGAGTTTTTTTAGAGTGGTCTACCCTTAATCGTATTTGGTGTTTACTTAATTTTAGTAGTGAATACAATTCACTGTACATAAGTAAGTTGAGAAAAGTGTTCACAGAGTCGATCGTTGAATGTTCGAATGTGAGTCAGTAAATGTTTTCGAGCGCGGCAAAATTATGATTTAGAGTGTTGTGGAGTATATTGGTAATTACTCTGCGAATTCGTGAGACTGACTGTCTGGGGCTGTCTACGTTTGCTTTTATGTCATTTGGGTTTCAAAAAGTGGCTCACTTGGTTTTGGCGCAATTTCTGTTTCTGCACGTGAACTTCAAGTAATTTACGAATGGGGTTGCTTGCTTCTATTCTTGCCATTTCTATTGGTTGAGGTTTTTTTGGTACGTAGGCGTACGATGTGGACTGTGCTTTTTTTAGGTTGGAAAGGTAAGGATATTGGATGGGCCAAAGAATGGATTTTATCCAATTCAGACGGGGTTGTGGCTAAAGGAAGACGACAGGGAATGGGTAGTTTTATTGTATGGGCTCGAATTGTTGACCAAACCGTTATTGGATCATTCAAATTTAATGAAGCAGTTAAACTGAGCAGTGCTTACTATTGCGATTTTAGGAACAAGGCGTTCTTTACAAGATACGAGTTCCAGTCTCGCAGTTTTAAGGTGAAGTGTGTATTTATGCACAACAATCCTCCTTCTCATGTATCTAAGCTTACCCGTAAATTCTTTGAGCATAAAAGATTTACAAAAGAGAAGAAATTTGGAATAGCCACCGTCAAGTTCTGATCTGAATCCGATTGAAAATCTATACCCCATTTTGAAGATGAAATTATATAAAGTTGGCAAACAATATAACAGCAAATTACATTTATGAGAAGGAAGTAAATCTACCTTATCAGAAATTGAACCTGCTGAATGAAAAAAAATAACAAATCAACTGATAATAGATTACTGGCTGTTATTTAGAAGAAGGGTCACAATATTAAAATGTAAACGATCCAGACATATCATTTTTTTTTTATTTGTTCTGTTATAAGTGTTGCTCAATTTTTGATGATTTTATTACATGTGTATTGAAGTAAAATGTTATTATTTGATTTTGCCTTAAAACCTCAGGCGGTAATTTTTTTAGAATACATCAAATAACATCAATAACCCCAATAAAACATATTGATACTAGCTAAAATTGTAACTAATTGCTTTGGCTTCTAACTTAATTGTTTCAAATTTGATTTTTTCTTTTCAAACCAAATTCGAATTATTGAAGTTTAGATGATTTGCTTAATAACGTCAGACGGGGTTTAGGATCATTATTACTTGCAATACTCGTGAAAATTTAATGGGTTTCCTATTTTTATTTTCTAACGAATCTTAAAACTTAAGCTATCGATTGAAGAAGCTCTCTTGACAGTTCCCCGACTATAAAATACCAATGGAAAGCCATCTATTGCCTCGTTAAATATTTGATCTTAAGTTTAACAATGTATTACAATATCAATCATCAGTATGAAAGCAGGTCATTATTTAAAGAAAGAGCAAATATGGTTGCCTTTTTTTTCTGTCCTCAAAATATATCTCATGGAAATCACAAAAAAGGAAATAAAATTAAACCACCTACACCCACCCTCAATCTGTCTTTCTCCAATATTCCTGGTATCCGATTCGGATTCTGCAATGTAGAATCTTTTCTCCCGGAACTGACGCCAGATATCTTTGCCCTTTATGAAATCAACTTGCTATCTTCCACTGTTACCAATGAATTCTTGGTTCCGGGGTATCTTACTTTTTTGCCGAAAAGTTTCCAGCGTTCACATGCATGGCCTTGGTGTTTATTACCCTGGATGCTCTTTCAGGGAATTGTCTCACGGGGTTGCTGACTATTTTTTCATGTGCTTCCGTCTTTCGCTAATAAACTCTGTCAGCTATTACTTTTTTCTTTTATCACCCACCGTTCTCCCAAGACTGCAGTATATTAGTCTTAACAGCGGACAGTATAGAAAAAAAAACTTTCTCCATTCATCTGCGAACGTATATCTCTCCGGTGTCTTTAATGCCACGATACGTGACTGGAGCACTTTAAGGGTACTAATGTCACCGGTATACAAACAACAAATCTTTCTATTGCCCAATCCGTTACTCAAATCGTAAACTTCCCTATTCGTTTTCTTAGCCAAACCGAACAATAGGCTACTTATTTGATTTGATTCTTACCTTCTGGCTCTTACCGAGCTTCACAATACTGCCTTCTTGGTAACTCAGACTACACCGTGGTTATTATTGATATCTCTTTCCAAGCATGCATTAAACAAGAACTCTTTCCGTTACTAGCATGCTGATTGGGACTCATTCCGGGATTTTTTCGTCACCCCCGGGCTATCTTCAACCTCCTAATTGAAAATTGCTCTCCTGAGGTTTTTGTTGGTTTAATGTCGTGTGGCACCCTGCATTATTAGAAAACTAAAAAGAGATATTCATAGAAATATGATTTAATTTTTATTCGGATTATTAACCAGTTGTTAGTTATTTAGAGACGAAAAATAATTGAGTTTTGAGAATAATTCTCTAATTGTATTTAGGCGATCCGAAAGAAAGAGAAAGGAAAGAAAAAAACAAAACAAAAAGAAATAATAAAAAGAAAGAGAAAGAGGAATAGATAATACAAAACCCGGTCATAAGCAAAACAGGTGTCAAAAGATATCCAGGTCAAAGTACCTGACCGAAATCCAGGGAAATAGAAATTGTTATTTGAAAGAATAGAGTTTAGAAATAATAAAAAGAAAGAAAGGGAAAAGACATGACATCAAGACGTGCCGCGAGCGGATAGGCACATATCAATTGTCAAAATTATCAGGAACTAATTCCGTGTCCGCGTAGGATGGAAGTTTGTTAAAGTTGGCTGAAACAATAAGATTTTAAGAACAATGGAAAAAAAGAAATATTAATAAGTGACAAACGAAAAGGATGTCATTGAGTTGATAAGTGACCGCTGGAATTGTATACATTAGTATACAAATCCTGACCAGCTCTAGAGTTGAAGATAAGAACCACCCACGATGATGAGTGAAGATATTTTCAATTCGGATAATTAAAATTTTATTAACAGGCCTGCGTGAAAGAAAAGAGGTGAAAGCAATTGTTTTAGCTCACAGAGAGCGCCAGCAGGGCGAGAAAAATTCTTCCTGAAGTCACATTTAATTAGCGGCGGGCTAGTTTGACAAATACCACGTACGAAAAAGACAATTTGGATTTTGTTTTTTTTTAGCAAGGTGTTTCTTCCCCAGAACAAAGCCCCGGATTGACCACGCCCGATTGGAGACGTCACGAAGGAGGGAGAGACGCCCGACCAGAATCTCATTAGCCGAGAGCGGTCACGTGATGTGCGATGAAAGGGGAAGGACGCTCGACCAGAACCCCATTGGTCGAAAGCGGTCACCTGACATACGAGAGACCATGGGAAACGGGTATGCGCCTCCCCCCCAGAGGCACTGTGAGGAAGTAGGAGAGAAAGTAAGAGCGATAATGGGAAATCAGAAATAATGCGACTTTTGAAATTATCAAGGAAACCCTGGCGCCGACAGACCCACCCCAGTTTGTTGCGGCGTCAATAAAATCAGGACCCCAATCGACAGAAACCAGTTGCAGTTACGCCGTGGACAGCGAGGGAGCTTGAACGCGGGCGTCTGGCCCGGTTCATTCGCCCCTTTGCGGGCAAGAGAATCCGGAGTGAAGAAATTCGTCTAGCCCAAGTCGAAGTGAAGAAGATTGCCCGAAAGCCTAAGAAGAGTTGGAGCTGCAGCCCGAAAGACGATGAGAAGTTAAGTTGGAGTTGCAGGCCAAACAGGCAGAAGAGTTCAGCCCCGGACGGCAGAGAGAAGAGTTCAGCCCCGGACGGCAGAGAGAAGAGTTTAGCCCCGGACGGCAGAGAGAAGAGTTCAGCCCCAGACGGCAGAGAGAAGAGTTCAGCCCCGGACGGCAGAGAGAAGAGTTCAGCCCCGGACGACAGAGAGAAGAGTTCGGACCTTGGCGAGAAGAAGTTGCAGTTGGAGTTGGAATCACACCAAGCCTATGAAGAGAAATTCGTCCAAGACAAGTCGAAGTGAATAAATTCGTCCAAACCAAGCCTAAGAATAGAAATTCGTCAAAATCGAAGTGAATAAGCTCGTCCAACTCAAGCTGAAGAGAAGAAGTCGATTCGCGCACTGACGGCGAGAAGAACCAGCCGTGAACGACAGGTAGAGGTCAGCGCCCAGTGTCGAAACCAAACCACACCCCGACATACAAATTTCTAGAGAGTAGGCAATTCGAAGTCTTTAAGTTGTATGGTAGAAGCTTGGTGCCACAGTCCACAAAACGGGTCGGGAAGTAGGAATAATTTTTATGTAACGAACATTTAGATATAAAAGGTTGTTACCCTTTTTTTTTCAGTAATTTTTGGCCTCGTGAGTTTTTCTTTTACTTGTGTGTTACCACCCCGTCGAACTCAGCTTGCATACGGCCCCAATCCCTGTTTGATCCCGTCTGTCTAAGATCTAATCACAACGTGGGTAGGCAGACCGGAGATCAGTGCAGTTACCCTAGTAACCAGGCGTTGGAAGCGAGTTGGGAACGGCGAGGCTGGTAATCATCTAGCCAAAGGGTTAGAACGTCACACTTGGAGCCGCGAACGAGATCGAACGACAGAGTCGACACTGCGACCAGGGGGGGGGGGCGACGTCACAATCGGCGCCGCGACCAGGATCAACCCTGGACCAAGCGACGTCACAGTCGGCATAGAAAGCTTTCATCCCTTTTCGGAAATACCAGGTGAATCCTTAATCCTCTCCATGGTTAATACCAGCTTGCTCTGTTGCAGTTTTTGTGTGTATATATGTAACTAGTGAGCTAACCCAAATGACTTGACTCACTTTATAGTCCACCAATACAAGGTTAACCAATCAGAAGACGTAGAATATTCAATGCGTCGTGTATAAAGGCGGCCATTTTGTTTACTCTATCCGAATGTCCAGTGCCAGCTTGTCAGGCGAAGAGGAACAGAAGGAAGAACTACGCTCTGCTACTTTACCGGTATATCCACTGCTAACCTGAACAATGCTTCCCTACTGTCTTCTAAATATTCACTGCTAACCTCTGGATTCTATATTCAAAGACGACCGTCATCATAAACACCATGCTCGGCCCAATAGCATACAGCAACAACTATTTCCGAGTATACAAGCATGACAGCTCACGTCTTATCAAGTGCCTATTTGTTACTACTCGTAATAAATGTAAGCCAGTCTTCGAAGTAGCTGTTTACGGAGAGAATGAGGCACCGCATAGCCTCCCAAAACTTTGGATCTCGTGACTACTGACGTCTCTGTAATAGAGTTCAAGATCTCAATCCCTCCATCTTAAATCAATCTGTGGCGTTAATATTCTCCGCTGACAATGTTGAATGTTTTGCCCATGAATTATCCTAAAACTCTACACTAGATTCATATGGAGTATAGGTCCTTAACTTTGCAATTAGAATTGATTTTCTATTAAGTGATATTTTTATGACACCTTGCATGGATTCTACTTTCACGTCTGACCTTGATCCAGATAATAGTCATTCAGAATTGTGTTCCTGAACTGGGTCCAGTTCTCTTTAAACTGTATAATAAATGTCTCGCTGCCTCCCGTTTTCCTGCCTGCTGGATGCCATCACCTGTTATTCCAACCCATCCAAGTATCGGCCTATTACCGGTTTTTGGGAAACTCCTAGAGGCCCTGATCAATGCTCAATTAGTTCGTAATATCTCATCACAGGGTCTTTTTCACAGACAAGAAATACGACTCTCGTTTCTCCAGGTTAACTGCTGTCGTACTGACAATAGGGTTTATATATAGATAAAAATGCTGAAGCCCAGGCTATAGCATTGGAGATCTCGAAAGCCTTTGACAGGGTCTTGAATTCAGGTCTTCACCGCAAGCTGGAAATTCCAGCCAATCTTATCAAATCGTGAAATGAAAGTTGTCCTGAACAGACACTCATTTACAAGCATTCGTACTCATGCGCGTGTTTCCGAAGGCACCATCCTTTGTTATACGGTGTTCTTAAACTTCATTAACGACCTTCTCGATTACATCAGCTACCAAATTGTCATCTACACCGACGACACTGTCATTTACTCCTGCCTCGATACTAAGGCTGATCAGTCCGACAAGGTTAAAATGGCAGATGATATATAAAACGATCTCAAAACCGTCGTTAACCAAGCTCCTTGATAAGATCCAAAAAAGAATCAGCAATATTATTGATCCTGATCTTGCAGTTCGGCATCATTCATTTGCCCAACTCGTAAGGTTGTCTCTCTGAGCCTTATCTATATAGGCATGGTAATTATTTGGATGATCTCTTCGCTATGCTACCTAG
This sequence comes from Acanthosepion pharaonis, assembly GCA_903632075.3. Classification (NCBI taxonomy): domain Eukaryota; kingdom Metazoa; phylum Mollusca; class Cephalopoda; order Sepiida; family Sepiidae; genus Acanthosepion; species Acanthosepion pharaonis. The sequence continues at coordinate 826,565 of CAHIKZ030000891.1, read as the reverse complement.
ATTTTATTACTTTAAGCGTAAACTGATGGGAAGATCTCATCAATTTACAGTTGAGTTGGCTAGAAGTAGCCGTAAATTCTATGCTAACATTTTCTTTTCAGCAACTTATCTCTTGTAGAACTTCCTTCCGGCTCCATGCTTTCCAGGCAACTTTAATCGGCAAGAATTTAAATGCAATGTCAATCGCTATCTACACTACTTCTGATTGTTCTTTTCTCTTTCTACTCATTACTAATGTTTCTTTTCCTAATTCCTCTACACCCTATAACCTCTAATGTTTGTACTGTCTTGCTTGGGGCAATGCCGATAAAAAAACAAAACAAAAAAAAAAAACAAAAAAAAACAAAAAAAAAACAACAACAAAAGATTGCACAAATGTAAAGATTCAAAATTGATAAGTCTTTCAATTACAATGACGCAGATCATAATCACATGAAAACTTTATCGCCTCCTCTATTTCTGTCTTTCTTCCTGTCTTTCTTTCTTTCTTCAAAGCCAAACAGCACCTTTGTTGTATATTTTCTTCTGTCTGTTCATCGTAATCAAACAGGAATGGTACATTATTTATCTGAGGCAATGGTGATACGTAACGTACGTGTTAACTAACAAAGGAACAAGCAAAATTATTATATGATGCTAACAACTGAATAACTAAAAATTTTAGAACAGAAAATACATAAAATATGAGTGACAATCTATTCTAAAATTCTGACAATATCAATTCCCTTCTATACTTGTTGCAAATACCTGTCAATAACTATTTCAATATCGTTAAATAATTTAGATTCTTTGTCAGCTGAAGAGTTTCAAATAATGCGGAACAAGACATTTCCAAAAGTGTTATCACATCTCAAAGAAACACCGGGAAACTAGAACATTTGTCATCTTATTTAGCACAAACTAATTTTGAAAAGAGATATATATTTCCAACAGTTCTGAGAATTTTTTTCTAACAGGAGACGCAGAATGTGACAGCGAAATTCAATGTTGTATTGGAACAGCGAAGGAAGCCTTCCAGAAGCTAATCAATGTCTTATGAAAAAGGAAAAATTATTTCGAAACTAGTAAAAGAGACTAAATAAAAAGTAAAATCAGATTTCTACTATGACAACGATTATTGGGCAAATTCCAACGATACTGAGAATGTCATGGACAGAAAATATGACTAACAAGGAGGTTTTAATGGACAGTGACACATAATGGACGCTCGTACATAGAATCAAAAAGGAAATAATTGTTAATACCAAAGTATATAAGGAGTAAAATGGACGTGGATAATATTACACTCAGTTGCCATCAGAAGACAGAAAGGGCAGAAGGTAACATTGAATACTTTAACTAAAATGCTTGTGTAAATCGTTGGAAGTTCAGGAATTGGGAGACATAACGAAAAGCTAAACCTTACTAAGAGCTACAAAGTATAGGTAGTTGTGGAGAGCCGTGACTGCACATGTGCTGAAGGGATACGACATATAGAAGAAGGAGTAACGTGGAAATACAGAATGCACACTCCACCCAATTCAGTTCTTTGTTAAACTGTGCGTAATTTCTCTCTCCCTGAAACGGGATTCATTCGGGATAGATATATATCTGGGTTTACTCTGATGGAAACCAGCTGTGACAAGTCCATCATTTACAGTTTATTCAAAACGCAGTGAGATCACAAAAAAATAACGCAAGAGAATGCATTTAAAATGCGAATGTCAAAACCGTCAGGTGTTCCAGCGACAGTGTGCTTCTCTTGAGGAATTTGTTACCTAAAAGTTCCATAGCCTGCTGCAGTTGACTGTTCACCAATAAAAGAGAAATAATATATTATTTTTTTCCTCAAAGAATCTCTCTATATTTCTGATAATTTCTTACGTACACTGTTTACATTATTCGGACTATTGTCCTCATTTATGTTGCCATTTTTATTACAAGGTTTCTTGTATAATCTGATTTGTCCATCACTACAGTCGCATTGCCTTTGTCAGCCGGTAGTATGATACTGTTTTTTTTTTCTGGTAAAAAAATGCAATTAGGACAACAAAAATTGCAATATGAGCACTGGTAAAAAATGATTGCTGAAGACATTAGGTTTATAATACCCATAAATACATACACAAATGACCTCAAGGGCACATGGCACAGTGGATAAAGGCGTTAGTAGGATCCAGTGACACGACACAAAGAGTGAGAGTTCCATACCCGGTTAAGGCAGTGGAGAACTTGGAGAGGGGAATTAGCAAGAGATAACTGATAACTGACATCCATTAAACATGGCACGTAGAACTAGAACAGCTTACCCCAGTGAGGGAAATAAAGTGTTCAGTTCGACATTCCAAGAAGCCCGGAGCGTACAACGGCCGAAACGTAGTAATAAATATGGTGCCAAAGATGAGGACAATAGTACGAATAATGTAAATAGTGTTTCCTCAAAAATTGTTTTATCAGAAGAAGCCATAATGAGCAACTACTTATTAGATACCTCTCTATAATATGCAGCCTAGCAAGTTGGCTTTAAGATATATAATACTGTTAATACTATTCTCATTGGTAGGAGTTGCACCAGCAATACCGTGGTATAATGGGCAATGAGGTAGTCTTCTCGTTAATCCTGTTTAATTAATTCTAATTACACTAGAGATATGTGGATGGTGTTAAGGTTTAAGGATCAGAAAGTGATATAGGTGTTATGAGTTCAATTTTCGGTCGATACTGTTTCGTTACTTCTCGCTAATGGCCCCCTGGAATGTTTATGAATGCATCCAGTTTTAGGGCCATCAAGGCTTTTTTATGACTTAGCAAACAGCTTAGAAGAAATAAAATGTTGGCAATAAAAACAAGTGTGGAGAATGATGTTTATCGTCAGATTTTTTTCCCTAGTCAGAACACTACGGCTACAGCTGTAGTAAGAATTGTACACTAACAAATGGTACCTTTGAGATCCTAATGGTTGACGGGAGACGTGATGTGATGCGATATTCAATATAAATGCCCCAGCTGAATTTGAATTTATTGAATGTATACTGGTTAATAGAGACTCGTTTTTTTTAACTAATGTTCACCCTATACACGGCTAAAGAGTCACTCAGGGTAGAGTGTTATAAGAAAAGTTTTTTGTTTGAGCGGTATGAATATGCGTAAGAGAGGCAAATTATGAGGATATGTAGGAAAGATAAAGTTTAACCCAAGACATGAACAGATTAAGATTGTAGAGATCGGGAAAACACACTTTTGGGAGTCGATTCCCCAAGTAAGGGTTCCTGGGAAGAACTTGTTCTGGTGAAAATTACTGCTTACTAATGGTATACGAAGTGAGTGAGGGTACTTTCCTTTAGTCTAAGCGGTGAAGCGTCTCTTAATTTTAAGGGTTTGAGTTGTTTCGTCTGTGGGAAAAGGGGTTGTAGGGTCGAAAATAATTAATTATCCACAAACTCTCTTTTCGACTCAATCAAGACTGCAAAGTGGAGACAGTGAAGCTCCGGCCCATATCTGGTATCAGTACTCTTTTCGGTCCGATCTGGATCTCGTACTAGCAGAGTATAGCATCAGCTATGGATCGTACATTCGATGTCTACGAGGTCTGACTTGAACTTAATACCCAATGGCCTTAAACTGCATCCGCGTCCTGGGTAAGAAGATAAACTACGTCCAGCAGCGAGGCATGTGATCAAGAGGTTTTGAGGAGCGTGAAACCACCTCTTAATCGCTGGTTTTCCCAGGTCCACCGTGTACCGGGGTGGTAGCACCTGTTAGGGTCCCAGCTATGGGCAAATAGTTAACTATTATCAGCAATACTCGTTGAAAAAATTATTAACAGCAATACAATTTTGAAGGAAATATATTACCAGAATTTTGACAAAACAAAATATTACCAGCAATAAAAAATGTCGGCATTATATAACCCATTGAGGTTGATATGCTGTAAAATAAAACAAACCAAACCAAACCAAACCAAACCAATGGGCTTCAAGGTAAGGGGTCATCTTGATTACCCATTCATTGTGGTAGACTAAAATTCAGGGTCTGCTCTGTTGGGATAGAATGTTATGTGACCAGCCCTTTACACCCTCCATTAGGTTGTTAGAGCTCGTTCATAGGAGAGATCAGCTGCCAGACACTAGTCATCTAGATTTTTGGTGGATCCACCCCGATATACGTGTTGCTTCTATTTTTGTGATAAGAATATCTGCTTAGTTTAGTCACCTGTAGATCAACACGGCGTGTATCCAAATATCCACAGAAAATGGCATTCGATGTAATAAAAATATGTATAAAAATTCATTTATTCTTTAGAAACTGCCTTGTTTTCGCTTTGAATACGAAACAAAATATCTGTCTATATGTCTGAGATGAGGTATTATATATATATATATATATATATATATATATATATATATATATAAAAGGCGAGACAGGCCACCCCCTTAAGGTAAGGCTTCAAGAACAGCAGAAAGCTGTAACACGAGGGGAAGTAGAAAAATCAGGCATGGTTGACCACATATTGAGAGAGAAGGGAGATCACTGCCCTCTGTGGGATCAGGTTGAGATCATAGACAAGGAACACCATTGAAAAATTTGTAAACTTAAGGAATCAGCACATATGCTAGGCCACAAAAATATCCTGAGCCGACCAAGCATAGAAATGAATATAATATGGGAACCAGTAATAAGGAGTGCCAGAGAAAAGCGATAATAGCAACAAGTTGGAATATGGGCTCTGGTAAAAATACAAGCAATGATAACAGCAAAAAATTGCAATATGAGCACTGGTAAAAATGGTTGCTGAAGACATTAGGTTTATAATACCCAGAAAGTCATACACAGATGTCCTCAAGGATACATGGCACAGTGGATAAAGGCGTTGGTTAGATCCAGTGACAGGACCCAAAGAGTGTGAGTTTAATACCTGGTTAAGGAAGTGGAGAACTTTCAGAGGGAAATTAACAGGAGATAATTGATAACTAACATCCATTAGAACATGGCACATTGGAACTAGAAAATTCTACCTCAGTGAGCGAAATAAAGGGTTCAATTCGACATTCCAACCATCTGAAGAAGTCCGGAGCGTACAACGGCCGAAACGTTGTAATAAATATGGCGACAAAATGAGGACAATAGTCCGAATAATGCAAATAATGAATCCTTTCAATATTCATTCTTAAATATAGCCATACATTTTGACATTGCAAAGAAACATACACTATTTTGATATACAAACATAGATTGCCTGTGGATATATAGTAGAAGTTTGATATATTCTTGGAGAATGCATTAAAATTACATTAATGTCCGATTTGAATCATAATTCCCAATTCAATAATCAAATAGCCTTGCGTGTTCCTCTGTTACACCGTTGATATTTGAGTTTTTCACTTTTAAGAAAATATTGCAATAACAAATATAAGGTTAAATACAGCCAAGAAGTAATAGGGTACAAATGAAAATATTTAAAAAATTACAAGGTTTTCTAATGAATGCAAGAGAGAATAATGGATTCCAATAGTTTTCCTTTTCTTCACTCGTTCTTTCTGATCGCATGTTTCTTTTTCCTCGATAAAACAAAGATGATATTGTTTTTTTGTCATTCCTTGCAAGCAAAACTGTCCATTATTTAACTCAGGTAAATACAGGTAACGCGCACTTGATAACTTACTAACAATCAGAAATATATGATTATATGAGTCAATGTGTTTTTTGCCCATGCGTAGAGATGGTTAAACGGATATATATATATATATATATATATATATATATATATATATATATATATATATATATATATATATATATTTTTTGCGTAGAATCAGATGAAAATCGCACACGGATACACACACATATATGTTTGTGTTTGTATGTGTGCGGTATATAATTGCACTTTGTGTATACATACATACACACACACACACACACACACATATATATATATATATATATATGCCTGAATATATATATATATATATATATATATATTCAGACATATACACACACACACACACACACACACAATCACACACACACACACACACACACACACACACACACACACACACACACACACACACACATATATATATATATATATATATATATATATGTATATATTCTATTCTTAATTTAAATAATTGAAAAAGACAAAGTAAAAAAATAACCATATTCTTGAGAATGGAATCCACTTCCTTCTGGCAAGTAAAATCTAACAGCAATAACAAAAGCAAAACAAAATGGATACCAAACTTAAAAAAAAAATGTCTGGACATTCCTCTAAGTGGATTGGCAGCTGAATCCGACGTTGAAGATATGGAAACCAAAAAAAGTACCAAGATGTTATTTCTTTTGGGAGGCTTTTGTTGAAGCATAAGCAACAATTTCTTTGCTGACAATATCTACGCAGAAAACTGTCACATCTAAACAAATGAAAAGCACAAAATCTAACATCTGAAAAGTTAGATATCCTTGCGTGGATTTTATACGAATTGTCAATACTGTCAGATTTTATTAGGCAAATCAAAATCGTTATTAAGGAAAATATATAATGTACGCTTCTGTTTCGCACTGATTATAAGTGCTGATAAGAACATTTTGGAACGACGATGTATCGATGTTTTCTATTATATTCCTACCAAGAAAGACGTAGGAACATTTTTTTAATTTGGCATGGTGGGTAATAATCAGATTTGCAGAATGTGAAGGAGCAGACGTTGATGAAAAATATTCTTTACTGTGAACTATCTTGCTTTCGATCAGCACCACACAAAAAAAATATTGTCCAAGAACTTTATTTAATCCTTTTTTCACGAAGCCAATGGATAAAACTACTACACCGAAGGGTTTAGTAAGGATGAAAAAAATAGTTGGAAGAAAACTAGGGAAAATATTAATGAGAATAAAAATGCAATAAAAGAGAACAAGGTTCGAGGAGATAGGATATATCGATAGACATTGCATTTAAATCTTACATGATTGTAGTTGGCAGGTAAGCCGGAAACTGGAAGTGAATTTCACAAGTGACATGTGACGGAGAAGAAAATATTAAAATCGAATTTACGGTTACATTTAGCAATTTCAACATTAACATCATGTAACCTGACTGCCAATCTAGTACCACGCTTAAATGTATGAAGCCGAGATACCAAAGACTTGTTCATTGACAATAAAACATTCATTTAAAAAACAAACAAACAAAAACACTCACGTAGAAGATAATTTAAGGTGAAGGGAAATTGATTGAAGCCTAGTTGCTAGCTCTTGACCAATAATATTTCAGTTTATTCTTTAGATTTTTTCATGAATCTCCAAATACAAAGTATACTTCCAATGCTTACAATAATCTCTAAATCCAAGAATTTACAATAATTATTTGCTTTTATCTCGACGCCATTATCATTATTGAAGAGACGGATAATTTTACAGCCTAAAATATAAACCTTAAAATCTTTATTCAATCCCCTCCCCTTTAGTCTTCTAAGTCTGTTTCTAGTATTTCCTTTAAAGACTAAACGCCCACCGAACTATCAGGTCTGTTCAATAGAGCTTTACATTCATCATTAATTATTGCTTAAGAAATCAGTCTCCGTGAAAAACTTCGCTGGCGTTCTGCATTTTTCTGTGTGCTGTTTAGGGATATCTGGGAGATTCTTTTCTTTCAGATTTTATGCAATGTTCTCAATATACTGCAGAAGATCGCCCAGTCGAATCACTAGTTTTGCCAAATACTTTCCTTGCTCGACAATCCACTTGTCTTTCTGATAAACATTTGATTTTTATCAAATATATTTTTCTGACATTCTTAAAGCTATTATTATCATTTTGATTTTCATAGTGATTTAATCGTCTCAACATTTTCGTAATTAATACAACTATTTTTCCAAAACCCAAAAACTTTTTGCTGGGTTTTCCTTTTCAGGTTATATTTAAGGGGGCGGTCAGATAAAAAAGTATCTTAAATGCTGCTATAAAAAGAAAACCGCAGAACATCAATTCGGCATTTAATCTCCTACGCAGTAGAACCCGTCTGAAGCCAGACATTTTAACCAGCGTCCTATCCATTGATGGAAGCATTCTTGGAACTCCTTTTTGGGGATAGCGAGCAGCCGTTACGTAGTATTTGCTTCGATTTCATCGACGTCTTTAAATCTTGTTCCTTTCAAGTGGGATTTGATTTTTGAAGTGGAAAAGTCACAAGGGCGAAATCTGAGAGAATATGGTGTTTGTCAGAACTGGAGAATGTTGTGTGAAAAACTGCTGCACAATACATAGCCACTGAATAATCATCTGTGGAGAGATGAGACGACAATACGATATGCCCTTTCTTTCTATAAGCAATGCGAGGCGCGAGTGTAACAATACGATTTAATTAGTTATCTTTCTTAAGGAATTCGTCTCCAGTCCATCTTTGTGTCAACTTAAGCATCAGTGTTTAGGAGAATTCTGCCTCCGGCTGCCTTTCAAATGGCAAAGATAAAATTTTGTTAATGATTTTAGATAATCATAAAAGTAGTCCTTTGAAGAAGCTGGCCACCAAAAAGCCGAATAGGTGGTCTCTTTCACCAGGACACAAAAAGAGGGATATGGTTTGTTGGACCCCAGCCATTATCTGTATAAGCAGAGAGAGGTAGGGAGTCAGGGAGAGGGGTCTTCAGCATTTAGAGAAGTAGGTAGGTAACCAGTGAGTGAGTAGCTACCCGGCGATGTATATATGTATTGTATATTTTTTAAATATAAAGTCGATATGAATTTAACTGTTCTCGTTTAATTAGTTAACATCTTTATTGTTTCGACTGTTGGATTGTGATAGATGTAATTCTTTTAGAAATGGAAATATTTGAAATAATACAGGACTCAGATTTATCTTTTGATAAGACTCGATAGCGACAAATTCTATAATTTTCAGTCTAAGTAACTTTCTCTTTATATCATTCTTTAGATCGAATTAGCGGTTGAATTTGTTTCTATATATAACGTATGTATTTGATACATTTTTTTGTATTAGTTCCCTTTTATGTTCAGATAAAGGTCTTATTTTAAATTTCTTCAAGTTTTTCCAATATGTTATTAAGAGCGATTGTGGCTGTTCATTTCATATATACCAGCTTCAGAATTATCATTGTCTGGTTTTGTTTCGTTTATTGACATCGTTATTGTTGTTAATAATGTTATTATCTTTTTTGCGGCTGTATATTTTATATACCTTTCTCATCGTATTGTGGCTGACATATTGAGGATATTGGAAGCAAGACAGAGAAAGGCGGAATAATAAGATGTCAGCAGATTCAATTTGCATAAATATTCATATTACATCGCTTACATTAAACGATCTCAAATTGAATTCAAGAGGTGCACGATCCAATGTCCGAATAGCGTAACAGTTCTTTATTAATTATTTGGAAGCACCAAACCTAGTTCAGATTATGACCAAGATTTAAAAGAAAAAAAAATCATTTCACTACAAAGAAGGCAATAAAGTCACTAAGACGCAAACGTGGGGATTACTAAATGTAAGAGATTATAAAAAAAAGGAAATATTCCGCGGGGAGAAGAATAAAGAAGCTTTTTTTTTTAAATAAGATAAGATTTTTTAATAAAATAATTAAGAAGACAGGAGGTACCGACTGACATTGCATTATTAGAGAACATAGTTGAGAGGAAAATAAGAGACTGGAAGAGAATTGAAACTATTAGTATAGAACTCTATACATCTAGCAAAGGATGAAACCCAGCTGCCAATCTAGTGTTGTGGTAGGATCCACCTAATTTGCATAGTGGAGTACCGACCATATAAATATGGTTGGTACCGGGAAGAGAGGAAGGAATCAAGAGATTCAACCAGAGACTCTGTCCGACTGCGACTCAGTCAACACATTCTCCAGGAACGGTCTTACCAGGAATATACAAAAGACTATATGTTTAATATTGTGTACACTTTCTTGTCTCAATACATTTTGTTCTAAGTACATTTTGTGTTGCATTATTATTCCATGCATTAGTCAAGTTTCAACAATGGCGACGAGGATGAGATCCCATTGAGGTAATGTATGATATGTTTCAAGTAGAACCTCCGCAGAATACTCCTGAACCGAGAAGATCCGGTAGGAAACGAAAGTTCACGGACCCATTGGACGTGAATCCAAAACGGAAAAAATATTAAAATTAAGCGGATGGACATATGCATATGAAGTATGCAAATTGATCTACAAAGAAATAACCATAATCATCAACCCTTATAGGAAGCCAGTTTGAAACCAAAAGGGATTCCAAGGCTTGGGAGGCGGGTGTTGTGGTAGGATCCACCTAATTTGCATAGTGGAGTACCGACCATATAAATATGGTTGGTACCGGGAAGAGAGGAAGGAATCAAGAGATTCAACCAGAGACTCTGCCCGACTGCGACTCAGTCAACACATTCTCCAGGAACGGTCTTACCAGGAATATACAAAAGACTATATGTAAATATTGTGTACACTTTCTTGTTTCAATACATTTTGTTCTAAGTACATTTTGTGTTGCATTATTATTCCATGCATTAGTCAAGTTTCAAAATCTAGTACTGCGCTTAAATTCATAAAGTCGAGGTACCAAAATGGAAAGGTCTTCAGCAGAATTCGCATGAAATTATTTCTAGAAAAGGGACAGGAAAGCTACCTTATAGTGGAAACATAGTGACTATTTTTAGTCACTCCGTTTTTTATTCTATTTTTTTTAAATTAGTGACAAGATTGTGTTATTTACATTCACGTACCAATTGTAATGTATACTTAGATCGTTGACTAAGATACGTTCCTCAATATATTAAACGGGATGTGGAATTTCTCGGTAAATTATACAGTTTTAATGTTTATTGGCAACTTAATGCACATAAATTGAATAAATCGGGAGACTCATATATTTCACACATTTGTCTTTTCATAATGTGTATAATATTCTCTTTAGGGAACGCTAATCTCATCCACAAGGTTTCAATGGTGATTTTAGTTTTGGGAGTAAAGTCTGGATTCTTAGATGTTTGACGAATATTTTGTTAATATAATTTACCCCTTCCCAAACAAAAACTGGACAAGACTTCACAGTGAATGAGACTATCAAACAGTACACATTACGCCACGAGACACTAAGAAAGGATTCGCTGATTGTTGACGGAGTAAACTAATGGAGAATGTTCCTTTTTTCTCTTTTTTTAAGCGGAAGGATACATCAACGAAGTCGTAATGGGTTACTAAGAGTGACTGAAGATGAGAAAACGTGATTGAGTAAAAAAGACAAAAAGAGTAAGAATAAAAAAAAAGATTTGACATAGGAGGACTACATCGAATCAATAGCTACATCCACACATCAGAATCTATGTTTCATATTCTGTCACACACACGTCTATCTATCTATCTATCTATCTATCTATCTATCTATATATATATATATCTTTATTTACATTATTCGGACTATTGACCTCATCTTTGTCGTCATATTTATCACAACATTTCGGCCGTTGTACGCTCCGGCCTTCTTCAGGTGGTTGGAATGTTGAAGTGAACCCTTTATTTCGCTCACCGGGGTAGACTGTTCTAGTTCCACGTGCCATGTTTAATGGATTTTAGTTATCAGTTATCTCCTGTTAATTATCCCTCTGAATTAGATAAAGGCGTTGGTTAGGTCCAGTGACAGGACCCAAAGAGTGTGAGTTCAATACCCGGTTAAGCGTGCTACTAAATTGATATTGAAATAGGTAGATGTAAATACTTGACAATATCCAAAGAAGAGTCTGTAATGTAATCAATCCTGATAAGGCATGCTACTAAATTGATATTGAAATAGCTAGATGCAACAGTCAGTTATACTCCAATATTTTCTTTTCTTGAACTTCCCTTCCGTTTACTTACTTCACTGATAACTGCAAGGTTTAAAAATGTAAATGCAACATCAATCGCCATCTTCTTGAATCCCGTTCATCTTTTGTCCTCCCCTCCTATCTATCTATCTATCTATCTATCTATCTATCTATCTATATCTATCTCAGTCTGTTTATATATATATATATATATATATATATATATATATATATAGATAGATAGATGAATAAACGATATCGATAGATGCATAGATAATGATCAACCCAGTTAAGATAGCTATATATATATATATATATACATGTATGTGTGTGTAAACAGATATATATATATATATATATATATATATATATATATATATATATAAAGAGAGAGCTAGCTAGATGACTTTTATTGGGTTTATCTTTATCTATCTATCTGCGTATCTGTCTGTTTCAGTCTGTTTATATATATATATATATATATATATATATATATATATATATATATATATAGCAGTTTTCATTGGTTTGATCATTATCTATCTATCTATCGATCTCAGTTTATTCATATATCTATCTATCTGTCTCAGTCTGTTTATATATATATATATATATATATATATATATATATATATATATATATATATATATAGAGAGAGAGAGAGAGAGCTAGCTAGCTGTCTTTATTGGGTTTATCTTTATCTATCTATCTCAGTTTATCCATATATCTATTTATCTATCTATATTTTTAATGGATTTTGGAATTTGGCATTATTTCTAATTACTACAAACGTTCCTGTCTGAATTCATGGTGGTTTTCTAAGTGTAGCCTATATTTGGCACATGGCCAGCAGAATGGGGCACCAAATGAGGATTGAACTCAGTCATAATAAATCTAACGAAGTGTTTCCAGATTTATGTGTGATTTGGGGAACACGTTTCCGCCATCAAAATTCAATGGAAATCGTTCGATTGAGATTGTCCCAAAATGTTTACAAATGTAATCTCCAGAGTATTAACTGATTAAATTAACTTGCAACGAAACAACCGCACATTTGCCTGCAATTCTTCGTTGAAGAAATTTAATGAATAGTTTACGGGGTTATTAAATGTAAACCTGTTCTTTGTTTCGTTTGTAACAGTTTGCAATTGAACGCATTCAATATGCTGAGTCTCGCGAGATTTGACTGTCGGGTATGAGACTTCTGTTTAAATTGGATAGGTGATGTACAACAATGTATACGAAACGGTGCATCTGAGAAGGGAAACCAAAACTAAGTATAAAAGACGGCAGTGTATAGGTTTTCACATCTTAGAAATAAATGGTGCAGCAGAATGGTGAGACATTAGTGGCAATAGTGTCTTCATTAAACTAATGTCTTACCTTTATGTGAGAATTATTTCTGCAGCACCTGCATAATGAACTTCCTAACAATTTCATACACTCATAGAGACAGACACAAACATAGATAAAATGCAGTTATCTATCTATCTATCTATCTATCTATCTATCCATCTATCTATCTATCTCAGTCTGTTTATATCTATCATTCTTTCTATCTATATGAATATATATTTTTCTGTTTATCTATCTATCTATCTATCTATCTATATATATATATATTTCAGTCTGTTTATTATCTATCGATCTATCGATCTACATATGTATGTATGTATATGTTATGGTCCGGTTCCTTGTATCACGGTGATAGTCCAAAGTAGAAACAATAAAGAAGAACTCGGACACGGATATGGAATAACACAGATATATTACAAACAGGAATATATACAGAGAAGTAGAAAGTGTTAGTACGAACAATAAGGTTTAGTAGGGAGAACAATGTAGTCTCGACCAGTATCACTATTCCAATGTCTTGCAGTAATTGTCTGAACGCGACTCTGTTTCGGACTGTCTCTGACTCGACTCACTGACGCGATCGCTCTGACTGACTAACAGACTCCTGACGGACTTCTCACTCCAGACTACAGACTGAACGGTATTTAGTCACCCCCCCGCCCCCACGAGGGCATCATGTTGCACAAGGCCGGCTTAAAGTGGGATCTAGCCCGTGGGCTCGGCCAAAAATATGCCCTTTTAAAACCCGTATAAACGGGTTCAGAGTCGGTTTATCTCCCCGAAAGAGACTCCGCCCTTCGGCGTATCCTCGTTCGGGTTCCTCCTCGCCCGAAGGCAGAGAGTTCAACCGATCAGCCGATCAGCCGGTCGCCCGACTTCGGACTGAACTCTCTGCTTCCTCTTGAGGCGCAGTATTTATTACGTATGGAACAGTCCATAATGTTATTATGGGTAAGGTCCCATAACAATATATATATATATATATATATATATATATATATATATATATATATCAGTCTGTTTATTATCGATCTATCTATATCAGTCTGTTCATATCTATATAGCTATTTAGCTAGCTAGCTGTCTTTACCGGGATGTTCATTATCTATCTATCTATCTATCTATATTTTTAATGGATTTTTGAATTTGACATTATTTCTAATTACTACAAATGTTTCTGTCTGAATTTATCATTACTTACACTATTGTCCTCATCTTTGTTGTTGTTATCACAAAGTTTCGGTGCCTGGTCTTCATCAGATACATGTCCATGCGCGTTAACTCCAGGGTATTTTGAATTCAACCCTTTATTTACTCTACTGGGATAGACTATTCTCCTCCCACTACTCATGGCTATCTCGTCTCGTTCATATTTTCGTATTGCTCGTTTCCTACTGATACAATAGCCTAGTGCAGTAAAGCGTTGATTTGTGATTTTGACGATATAGTCATTGTATGTTCAAACCCTAGGCCAGGCAGTGTGTACTGAAACTCACTGGATGGATAAGTGTTGTAAAATCATCGAATTTAGCCCAAAATAAAAACTAAGAATTTGCGTTATGTACTTTAGAAATTTACTATTCATATTCGGACTATTGTCTTGATCTTTATTATTACTATCAAAACGTTTCGGCTTCTGCATCCTTTCTCAGGTGTATATCGATCTGGGTAACCTGCAGAGATTGCTGATTAAACATACGACTTTCTCGTTCAACTGCTCATGCCTTCTTCGTATTTTTATTTAGTACTGCTTTTGTTGGAAATACACACTACTCAACACAGGAATTGAATTCACAAACTCCAAATTCCCAAACCACCACTTTAATTCACGAGACCATTTTCTTGTAAGATAATTTGATGCAATGAACTTGGATCCGTAAACCTATCTTACCTGCTGATTAGAGTTACGACTACTGCCCGTCAAGTTTTGATTTCTGTTGCTGCTGCCGTTGAAGACTTGCTATCATTTGTCTTTCGTTCTTAATCACAGGATCCCATATTGTATTTATATCTATGCTAGGCCTACAAAGAAGGTCTTAGCATATGCGCGGATTCTTTCAGATGTGCAACTCTGTAATATCCTTCCTTGTCCAATATTTTCACTTCATTACACAAGGCCTGATGGCTACCCTTTTCCCTATATACATGATCAGACACGCCGGGATTCATTGTCTCACCCTTACTACGGTTTTTCGATGTTATGCCAGCCTTAGTTTAGGATAGGCTTATTTCACCTTTATAGTATCTGCTGCAAATTCAATGTATCGAATACACGAAATTCTTAGCAATGTTCCCCTACGTTTTAGACATTAAACGGCAGAGATTTCCCCGTAGAATGGAACTGATTCTGATATTGTCCAGATGTTTTATGGATCGCAGGTCATCTGAATGTTCTTCGATATAATCTTGATGTAAATGTTCATTGTCCCTTCTTTTCCCACCTGTAGACGCTGATTTTATATTTGCCGGGTAGCTGTTTTACTGAAATGTACGTTTGATGAGTATCATTTCTTGTTGGTGTTTGGCTTTGTCCTCATCTATAATTATGACCAAAGATGTAGTCATCAAAATATCTCTTCTTTCCGAATGTATGCATAATTGGAACTGAAGTCGAAGTGTTCCCCGGTAAAGGTTGGCTTTTGTTACACGGATGTTGTGAACCCTTTCTCTGTGCTAATTTAGAGTACGTTCAAGAACTCTGGCAGATTATTATTTCTTCGTCTATTGTGAAATGAATCGGAGATTTTATTGAGTTGATATAGCCCAGCGGTGTTTGTACAGTTTCCTGGAACATAAAGGCGTCGATTACGTGATTGCCATTTTTCTCGAAGAATTCCATATATATATATGTTCCCCAGCACTGGTCAGAACGGCGAACCCATAGACAAGTCTACTTCTTGTTGGTATATGTTCGATACTAGAGTATGACTTTTGAGGCCTGTTCGAAAATTGCACAAAAAACAAGAAACAGTAAAGGAGAAAGTATTGCATGCTAACTGTTTTCATTCGCTTTCGTGTTTTACACAGTCGAATGAAACGTAATGCTTGATGATGCTTTATTTCTGAATGGCAGCTGGAATGATACTCTGATCTCTTCATAGTTACCTCTTTAAAGTTCTTGAATGGAATATTGACGCCGGAATGTTTGTTCTGCAGTTTATGATTATACCTGAGTCAAGGTCTACTAACATTTCGATGACCACTATGGAGTCCAGTGTAAAAAAGAACTTTTGGTATACGATCATCACTCATCCTTGACACATAGCCAGTCCAACGTAATTGCGATTGGTACCATCGAGACGTTCATAACGCAATCTTGCATTTTTAAAAAGGTCGGCATTTGACACTCGATCATCAAACGTAATGTGCCATCTATTACGACTTTTATTTTATATATATATATATATATATATATATATATATATATATATACACACACACACATATATATATATATGTGTGTGTGTGTGTGTGTGTGTGTGAAATAATAAAAATGGCATAAACAAAATGCGAACGCTCAGTAATATTAAGTACGAACATGGCCAGAATTTCAGAAAATAAACCATTCGTATAACTCTAGGTACATACACACAAAGTAGACATCCAGTTAAAAAGCAAAAATAATATCATGTTTGATAATGGCTAAAAGTGTAGCTGAAGGCGATCGGAAACTCAGAACATTTAGGTAGTTTTTCACACTCTGTGTCCAGAAAAGAAAACATTTATTCGAACACAAGAAAATGAAATGAAAAAGCTTACTCGCAATACCTTTTCTGTCGTCCTTAATGAAACATGTATAAATGAGGGATTGCTTCCTAAATTCAGCATATATATATATATATATATATATATATATATATATATATATATATATATGAGTGGATCAAATACATAATAACAGGTTAAATAAATATCTACATTTTTAAAAAAATTGGGCAATATGTAATTATGCTTTTGTGTGCTTATTTTTTTTTTACATATGTATGAGGATATTACGCTTGTATTTTCTTCTACTATGTTCGGATGAGGTTTGGTAAATTGTGTGTATGTTTAAGCTTCGTAAATAATTAAATTTAAACCTATTCTTATCAAACAGGTAATATTCCTTGACCAGAAATGGTGCCAACATTTAAAAAATCTCTTTAAGTCTAAAGTGACAACTAAATTTCTTGTAAAACTTGGACATTCGAGCGCTTCGTATTTATTGTTTTAAGAATCGATGATTAGAATTGGAATAAACCCAAAACATATAATGAAAGTGAATTTAGACATTTTCTTTTTATTCTTAAGAATTGACAATAAAAATAATAAACGCTATTTATTTAGTAGATTGTTTATTTGCACTATTTAATAGATTGGTTATTGGTAAAACTTTTATTAATTGGTAAATTACATGGATTTTCTTACATTTGGTTCACATCTTTTAATAATTAATTACTTGTTTATAAATTTATGAATAAAACATTGATTTCATATTTATTTCTTCTTAAATTGATATATGATAAATAGTCCATTGAATTAGTTTTAATTGTATTAGTTTTAGAATATTGTAAATATAAAATTATTCTTGTAAATAAACTAATAAATAAATACTGATTACTATTTGTTTATATAAATTCTCAAGCATAAGATAATACAAATTCACTTTTATCATATGTTCAGGTTTTATTACTGTCATGGGTCCTTACCTATAACTACAGAATGAACTCTTCCTAACACTATCTATACTACACCTCTCAAGAGAGAGGGACGAATCGAGTCGAGCCGATAGTAGTTCACTCCAAACCAGACTGACAGTCATACTAACACCTTCCACATATTGTATTATAATGTCGTGTAATATACCTTCGTTGTTTCTACTCTTGTGCTCGTGTTATTCTTCCTTGGTCCTAACCTGGACCATAACAATTACAATTCGATTAATTTATTTTTAAAACAATAAAGAAATGTCAAGAAATGAATGTATTTAAAATAAAAGCAGTGTCATGGGAAAAACCGCACTTTTGACAACCCGTGTTTTGCGGGCACGAAGCGGTCCATGTTTGTCTAATATTTAAATACACTTATTTTTTTCTCAAGGATTTCCCTTAAATATTTTTACTATATCAGTATTCTGTACAAAGTTCTACCCATTGATAAGGTCAACCAGCCTGGTGGGCTCTCTTAAATTCGTAGATAAATGGTAATTGGCACGCCTATCCTATACTGTTGTGGGTTGCATATCATAAAATAACAATCGGCAAGAATCTTTCTTTGGCAGAATTCTGTTCGTCAAGAAAGATTATTATTGTGATTGAATTGATCTGTTAAAGCTTTCAGCGAATACTGATGCATTTTGCTGATAAAGATAAGAGTGAAAAACAATTTTTGCTGGCGTCGCAAATCCACACTGTGATCGTTTCCAGCGCCGCTTTACGCTTCGCATTAAATCTACATTCTCGGCAACAGGTGAAATGTTTAACGCTTTCGCTGTCATTTTAATAGTCGATGAAACGAGAAATCATGAGAAACGACGTGATAATTCGAGATCTTTTGGATTCCCGGGACATTTCAGCTCGAAGATGCTGATAAATTGCAGAGATGCAACGTTTTGTTTATTTTCTTTTCTTTTGTTTCTGTGATCGTGTAAGGATGTATGAGGGTTTGCTGAAAAGATTTCGACCGTACAATGAAGCCATTCAATATAAATAAATGGATAAATAACAAAATATTGTTTGTTCATTGGACCAGGTTTTCAGAAACGTGTCGTGCCCACTTTCTCTCACGCTCTTTTAAACCTATCTGTATTCGCATGCGCATGCGCATATGTAAAGTTTGCGTTTTGTATAGAATTTCAAATATCGTGCCAAAGACATACGTCACTTAGTGTCATCCATAGTTTACATTTCTTTTTACACAATAAAATTCTATATTATTTTGAAACCTCTAATTAAAGAAAAATTTCGACCGTTAAAATTTGATATTTTTTTTTAACTGCCTGCAATCGCATATAAATATTTTATCATCAAATCTTTTAATGTTAGATGAATCGTCAAAATACAAGAGGAAAATTACTGGTTCAGCAAGTTGATAGTTATGGCTTTCAAGTATGTTGTCACCAAGAAACAAAAAGAAGGGTTTGATATTAAAATAGAAGTAAAACACATGACAGTAGGGTTGGAAAAAGACTGTAAATATTATGGAAATGATTTTGTTATCAATATGAAATAGAAGATATTATTATATTAATACATTAATATGAATGATATTAAAATAAGTATTAATTAAATATAACCACTATCCTTATGAAGAAATTATAGCGTTTTTTTGTGGATCAGTTTATATATATACACGTTTCTTCTCATATATATATATATATATATATATATATATATATATATATATATATATATATATACGTTTCTTCACACACCACATACACACACACACACACACACACACATATATATATATATATATATATATATATATAAAAGATACGAAACTTTTATCACTCTACCATGTTTAATTTTCACTTTCAATAATATACATTCTGTCTTCATTTTCTCCATATCTCATTCTGTGATAAAGTAGTGAAATATATTAGACAGGTAAATGATTTCTATTTATTATTTATCTTGACATTATGGCGGATTCCTATCCCTATTTAATCTATATTTGATCCCAACCCACACATACATACATACATACATACATACATACATACATACATACATACATACACACACACACACACACACATATATATATATATATGTATGTGTGTATACGAACAGCTGATGTGTTGAACAAGCTCCAAAGAGGAAGCTTCTTTGATCATGGCACTCCTAATTTGTTCAGGTCTCTGATTAACTCTCATGTTTTACACATGCCCTCATAAACCGTGTTTCTTACGTGTTTCATCCAGAGCATCATCCTCTCCCTCGCCGACCTTCTTCTCTTCATCCTCTTCCTCCTTATTATCATCCTCCTCGTCGCCGACCTTCTCCTCTTCATCCTCCTCCCTTTCATCCTTATCATCCTCATCCTCCTCCTCGTCGCCGACCTTCTCCTCTACATCCTCCTCCTCTTCATCCTTCGTGACGAAGGTCATCCAGGAAGCTTTTTTTAAACTAGTCGTTGATGTGGCAATTCTTAACGAAAAACAAAAACGATAGAGTGGATGTAAAACAATCTACCCCGGTGGAGTAAATAAACGGTTCTTTGCGAAATTCCAGTCACATGAAGAAGGCCGAAGCGTATAACGATCGAAAGTTGTGAATATGGCAATGAAGATGAGGATGGCAATAATGTAAATATGCAAATAATTATAATACCTCATCTCAGAGATATAGAGGCCGAAACATTTTGAATATGTCAAAGAAGATGAGGATAACTGCGAATAATGTAAATAATGCAAGTAATTCCTCATCTGATAGATAGAGATAGATTTATAGAGAGGCATAGCCATAAAAAACAGAGTGGACAACGTCCGAAACGTGTTGAATATTGCAATGAAGACGAGGATAACAATCCGAATAATGTAAATAATGGAAGTTATCAAAATATCTCATCTTAGAGATAGAAACAGGTGAAAAGTAACGTTATAAATGAAATAAGGCGATTCATTCGGCAAATATACATCTCTTAAAACTTTGATTAAATAGGACACACATTTTCAGGGGTTCATTAACAATGTAAAAACATTTATTTTTTACATTTTTTGCTATTTAACCAGAAATATTCTTTGCTTCGGGGAATAAAATAAGTCATAAAGGAAACCAAACGTGTGCTTATCATATTTAATAGCTTTAATATTACATTACATATTAATGCATCATTTATATTTGAAGATCTGAAAGGAATAGCGTTCTCTCTCACTATCGTTCTCCCTCTATACATAATGTTTCGTAAACTAATGATTTCACACATTTAGCGGGAGACTTAACCACAGGCAGTAACAGAAATCGCTTTCTTTGTTTAATACAACCATAAGGTTTTTGTTTTTTTTATAATTTTTATCTCATTTAAAACCTTATGGAAAGACATGATTAACAGGGTTCTTAACAAATACCGGGCATGAAAGCACAATGTCTTATTTAAAATATATTGTTTGTCAAAACTATGCATTTCACTGCGATTAAATTAAATATAATAAATACAGTGTAACCCGGATATAAGAGACCCGGATATAAGAGAAACCCAGATATAAAAGAAACCCGGATATAAGAGAGATTTTCTCTGGTCCCAAAGTGTTCCCATACTTACCTAAACAAAATAGACCAAACTCGGATATAAGAGAAACCCGGATATAAGAGACTTCGTCTCCGGTCCCGACAACTCTCTTATATCCGGGTTACACTGTATATATTTTAACGATAAGACAGTGTAACCCGGATATAAGAGAGTTGTCGGAACAGGAGAAGAAGTCTTTTATATCCGGGTTTCTCTTATATCCGGGTCTCTTATATCCGGGTTACACTGTAATAGTATGAATGACTCTGTATTGTAGAATATGCGACATCCGGAGAGTGCGGCGGCATATACGGGGTACGATGGATGAATTGTCGTCTATATTAAGCAAAAATGATAATAAAAATGTCAACTCATTTTAACATATATATTTACCAAAATTACACAAAAATATTTTGAAATAGTAAAGAGTAAATTTATTCAATAAAATCGCCATTGGCTTCGAGCATGGCCTCCAGATAACTTCGTAATCTTCTGCAACTCTTTTGGACGGTTTCAATGTTTAAGTTGGTGAATGCTTCCATAATCCTTGCCTTCAGTTCATTTTTGGTGTTTCAAGGAGTTTTGTTGGTCTCTTGCTCAATTATGGCCAAATATAATAATCAAAGGGGGTTCAGATTGGGGAGTTAGGTGGTCATGAGTGTGTTTTTCTGCTTGTGTGGTATGGTGTAGTGTCCTGTTAAAATACATACGGTCTTCCAGTAGCCACCCCATTAATTCAGGGCAGCAATACCTCTTCAAGACATTTGATATACGACTTGTTATTGAGTCTTAGCTCATTATCAACTAATTCAGGTATTTTTTAATTTTTTTCTTTCTAATCAGAACGATCAGAGCTAGTTTTCGCAGCTGCCGTACCTTCGTAATCAGCATTACACTCATAAAACTCTTTCCAAATCCTCTGCAATGTCTTCAGCTTGACACCCAAATACTCGAAAATGTCCGTATTAGAGCGTACGTCAGGAATGCCAAGGAACACAGCATGTTGTTTCTAAATTTCTGGCGGAGAGAAGAAATATAAATTTGGAAAAATACGAATGAAATAGATAAAATAAGAAGTTAAAAATAAGTATTACGAAATTGACGTTAGAATTAGAACCGCGCCTCCTCGCAAATGGAAAAGGACGTCTTCATTTTACTTAACTCATAGAAAATAAAATGAATTAAAAACTTAAATTTTTAAGAAAACTATTAAATTATAAATAAATAAATAACTAAGGGCCATTCTCTTGTGTCCTGTAAATTAACAAATATCATACATTTAAGATTTGTAATTAAATAATATTAAAGTTATAATAATTATTAATAATCCAGGCCAATTTATATGAAGTTGTAAATAAAAATAGAGATAAAACCTGGACAACATTATAAAACATAAAACTTAATAGATAAATAAAATAATAATAAAAACAAATAATAAATAATGTAGAAAAAGTAACAATATCTCACTTTGCTTATTTGTCTATTAATTGTATTCATTATGGCATATAAAAAAGACACCACATATGAGTGGCAAACAAAAACAAAAGTGGGATATTAAAGAGCCAAAACTATTTTAAACAATGCCAGATAGGAAGTTGTGGAAGGATGTGATCACACATAATCTAAAGGATCATCGAGTATAAAAGCCACATACAGATGACAACCGAAATCAAAGTGTGGTGTTAATGGGAAAAAAATATTTAAAGCAATTAAATATAGCAAATTTTGTAGTTTTATTATTACTGACGTCCAGAAACAGCATTGCACATAAAATTTTCTCTAAAATATTGGCGTAACACAATCATCCTTCTTTGGCTAGGTCCCCTGTAGTATGAACTAATTTGACATGGCCCTTGTACTTTTTCACCAAGCGAGCCGCCTTAATAATAAAATATTTAACAAGATCGATCCACGATTGTCTTACATAAAGATCTTTCTTCCAGGTTTAATAAAGCAACGCCAATTACTTCTCTGCATGTTGCAAAAGTTAACAAACTAACCTTGCTGAGCATTGTTGTCAAAAGTAGATCCACCCTCAGCCGATGACCAAATCTTGAGACTTTCTGCTAAGTTCAGCATAAAGTAATAAGCACTAGGAGTCAGATATCTACAAGTCCCAGAAACCATTATATCTTAAGTAAATTTGTCGTACAAATAGTGCCCTATAGTTTGGAGGATTTCCTAAAAGTTTTGTAAACGTCTAGAAGAGGCTTAATAAATTCCTTATTATTCTATAAGTTCTTATATGCTATAAGTCTTATTATAAGTGGAAGTAGGCATTGCTTCAGTATCTGCCTATATTTCTGAGAACAACTCGGGTAAACTGTTCTAGTGCAAGGTCTAATGGATGTCATTTATCTCCTGTTAATTCCCCCTCTCCAAGTCCTCAACCGCCTTAACCAGGTATCGAGCTGGCACTCTTAGGGTCCTGTTACTGGATCTAACCAACGTTTTATCCCCTGTGCCATGAGTCCATGAGGACATCTGTGTTTATAAAAGCGTCGGTTTGATCGAGTGACAGGACCTAAAGAGTGTGAGTTCAATACCCTGTTAAGGCAGTGGAGAACTTTCAGAGGGAAATTAACAGAAGATAACTGATAACTGACATCCATTAAACATGGCACGTCGGACTAGAACACTCTACCCCAGTGAGCGAAATGAACGGTTCAGTTCGACATTCCAACCACCTGAAGAAGGCCGGAGCGTATATTATATGAAGTTCGATACAGAAGAGATGACGTGCAATTTTGAATTATTGTAAACGAAGCGAAGATTAATAAATCCTGAAAATAACCGTAGAAATTTTACAGTTTTGACATTTTAATTTTTTAACGAATATTAATCCTTAAATTAATGTCTCGAAAAGCGCCTTTCGATTTCCACGATTATAAATTATCCGTAGAAATCCCCAATTCTAAATTGAATATTTGAGCTTAACAGCTTTAAAAAAGTATTACATATTCACAAATATGAATGAAACTCATTATTTAAAGAAGTATGAGGATACAAATGAAAATATTTAAAATTGACAAGTTGCCATTTCATTGAAGGAGAATACTATTGCCTCTTCTATCTTCCGTTTCCTTCTTTCTTTCTTTCCCTTAAACCCAACAGCGCCTTTGTTGTATCTTTTTTTTCCTTTTGTGGGGTAGGACACAGGCAATTACTGCTGAGGTCTCCTCCTCTTTTTACACAAATGGACTCTCCCAGTATATATATATAAAACTGCTACGTGAAGACCAGAGAGGGACAGGCAGTGAAAGGTTATAGGTAACCGGAAGAGTGAAAGCAAGGTAACAGACAGACAGAACGAACGTAGCGAGCAAGTGTCACCGTGAGCGAGCACGTAGACTTAGTAAGAAGTTAAACAGCGATATTTCAATACCAAAGACTGTATAGATATTTTGCTACTAACCCGTATTCCTGGAACTACTAACCTGCATTACCAGTTTTCCTATATTCATTCTTGGCGTTTGTTATTTATTGGTACCTGAATTCATTTCGGAATCCACAACAACTTGGCGACAAGGATATCGAACTCACACGGAAGAACAAAAAAGGCAAAATTCTCCCTCGTCAAATTGGCGACGACGAAATTCGAACTCACACAGGAAGAGAACAAAGAAAAATTCTCCCTTCCCGATCACAACTTGGTGACGAGGAATTGGGACCAACACGGAAAGAAAAAAAAACTCTCTTCTCACCACAACAGCTTGGGCGACAAGAATTTGCACTTCTCGGAGACTCAAAAGAGAAAATTGTCTTTATGCCAGTATCCACAACAACTGGGTAACAAAGAGTTACGAGGATTAAAATACGGAAAAATCTAGTTTTTTGTAAGACTCTTATCATGGAGGATTTTAAAAGTATTTTAGTAGAACTTGTAAAATACCAAAATGAACAGCAAATACAACTTCAAGAAAGATAAAATGAACAGCAATTACATTTGCAAGAAAGGATGGAAAAATTATTAATACAAACGCAGAAGGAAAATCAGGAAAGACAAATGCAAAATGAAGAAAGACAATTACAACTCCAGGAGCTAATTGTAAAAGTAGCGAGTAATACACAACAACAAAATATTGAAAAAGAGGCGACTTTTTCTCAAGACGCAGTATGGAACACGATAGAAACATTCAAATATTCCGTAGAAGAGGATAAAAATTTCGGGGACTTTTTCAGACGCCATGAAGACATCTTCAACATCGATTGTCAAAACTGGACAGTAGCAAAAAAAAAAACTACGGCAATTACTCAGAAAATTAGGAACGGAAGAATACACAAAATTCGTGGATTACATTTTGCCAAAGAGAATAAATGATTTAACGTTTAATGAAGCAGTTACATGCCTGACGGAGCTTTTCAGTCTGAAAACCTCACTTTTTCACAAAAGATGGAAATGTCTTAACCTCATAAAGGATGAAAATGAGGACTATTCCACGTTCGCCGCAATTGTGAATAAACATTGCGACAACTTCAAGTTGGCAGAATTAAACCCGGACAATTTCAAGTGTCTTATTTTTGTACAAGTGTTAGTCTCAGCAAAGGATAGCGAAATGCGCAAAAGAATGCTTTCAAAACTGCAAAATGAACCTGGAGTAATACTACAAAAGCTATCGGAAGACTGCCAAAAATGCCTGAGTATAAAGAGAGACTCGAAGGATATTGAGGAGTCAGGAGTATCACATATACGTAAGTTGAACAAAAGTTTACATTTTTACCCCCCACCCTCCGCGGAAAGAAAACAAAAATTTTATAATAATGAAAAAAGTACAACGTATAGGGCAAATAATGACGAAAATCAAAGCGAATATACCCCCACCATCTGCAAGTTATCGATGTGGAGGAATACACTGGAATAAGGATTGTCGTTTTAAATATAAAAACTGTCTTGCGTGTGGAAAAATGGGTCGCAAGGCATCCCAGTGTAGGAACAGAAAATCTACTAGTAGGATAAGAGCTACTAGAATGCATGACGAAGACAATACTAACATAAGGAAATATGTGGAACTGGAAATCTTAAATAAAAAGATAAAATTGCAACTAGATTCAGGGTCAGATCTGACGATAATTAACCTACAAATATGGAGGATTCTTAATAGACCAACCATGTTACATACACAGAAAATTGCTAAATCTGTTACAGGGAAGCGTATAAAATTCGAAGGAGAAGTAATCCTAAATGTAAAATTTCACGGGAAAACAAGAAAACTCAAAATATTCGTAATGAAGGATACTGAAAATCTGGTGGGCACGGACTGGATACAGAAGTTCGACGTATGGGATTTACCTATCATCTCTTTTTGTAAAAAGATAGAGTACGAACCATCAGAAGCGACAAAGCTAAAGGAAGAATTACATAATCAATTTCCCGGGGTTGTTTCGAGCAGGTTGGGATGATGTAACAAGTTTGCAGCCAGAATTGAATTAAAAGAAAACGTCCAGCCAATATTTAAAAAGAAGCGGAACGTGCCGTTTGCTACCATAGAGAAAGTTGACAAAGAATTAATGAGAGCTTTGAAAAAATAATTAACAGACTAGGAAACGTGATGTACACAATACAAGGAGAAAAATTTACCGACAGAAGACATATTGACCAAATACAAAAAAGACGGGCTGAAGAGCCAAGCTTGTCACCCGCTGAAAATGATGATTCGATGGAGGCGATCTTTGAAGCGCTTGAGATTCAAATACCACAAGAAGAGATAGAAATTAGAAGGACTAGCAGAAAAATTACAGAGCCTCTGATTTTCGATCATAAAAATCAAAAGATATTAACTCCCCACAAAAAATGAATATAAGTAAGGGGATGTTGAGGGATTCTCCCTTTTTTACACAGATGGACTCACCCAGTATATACATATACTACTGATACGTGAAGACCTGGGAGATGGAAAGCAACCGGGGGTGAAGGTAACAGACAGACAGAACGAACATAGTCACAGTGAGCGTAGACTCAGTAAGAAATCATACAGCGATACTTCAATACCAAAGACTGTATATATATATATATATATATATATATATATATATATATATATATAATATATATATATATATATATATATATATATATTTATATTTTACTAACCCGTATTCCTGGAACTACTAACCTGCTTTACCAGTTTGTATTATTACATTAATACATTATTTTCCTATATTCATTCCTGGCATTTGTTATTTATTGGTACCGGATTTCATCCCGAAATCCACAACAGTTACAATCAAACGGGAACGGTCCATTGTTTATTTGAGGTAATGACAGGATGTAACGGAAGAATTGCGATATCATCATTTGATAGAGTTAGAAGAGTTAACATTTACCGCTATATAGAATTATAAAAGTATCCGTGAAAACTTAACGATTTGGGGATTTTAATTTTCTCATGAATCATAATTCTCAAGTTAATGATTGAATTAAGCTCCTTTCGAGTTCCTCGACTATAAAATACCCATGGAATTTCCTCTATTCCATCTTTAAATATTTGAGCCTAACAACCTAAAAAATTATTACATATTCATAAATAGGAATGCCGCTCATTATTGAAAGTAGTATGAAGATACAAATGAGAATATTCAAAATTGACAAGTTATCATTTCATTGAAGCCCAGTGTTATTGCCGCTTTTATCTTCCTTTCTTTATTTCACTTAACCCCAACTGCGCCTTTGTTGTATTTTTTTTTACCCTTTTGTGGGTAGAACGCAGGCAAACTATCAGAGATCTAGCGCTAAAATCAAATGGAAATGGTCCATTGTTTATTGGAGGCAATGGCAAGCTGTAACAGACACGCTAAGGAACAAAGAAAAAAAGAATTGTGATATGATTGATAAAAATCACAAATAGACTGGTGAGCGCTTTCGTCTTTTGTAAACCTAACGATTTATAAATATACTGTTCACTTCATTATGGATCAGTCGACAGCTAGACACATCGACGAACACCGTGGTAGGAACACTATTTACATTATTCGAACTATTTTACTCATCTTTGTCGCTATATTTATTACAACGT
Source organism: Acanthosepion pharaonis (assembly GCA_903632075.3). NCBI lineage: Eukaryota > Metazoa > Mollusca > Cephalopoda > Sepiida > Sepiidae > Acanthosepion > Acanthosepion pharaonis. The sequence goes on along the minus strand of CAHIKZ030000891.1, from coordinate 798,178 downwards.
TTCGGCCGATGTACGCTCCGGCTTTCTTCAGGTGGTTGGAATGTCGAACTGAATCGTTTATTTCGCTCACTGCGGTAGACTGTTCTAGTTCCACGTGCCATGTTTAATGGATGTCAGTTATCAGTTATCTCCTGTTAATTCCCCTCTCCTTCTCCACCGTCTTAACCGGGTATTGAACTCACACTCTTAGAGTCCTGTCACTGGATCTAACCAACGCTTTATCCCCTGTGCCATTTGTCCTTGAGGACATCTGTGTATGAATTTCTAGCCGGAGCGTAAAACGGCCGAAACTTTTTAACAAATATGACCTCAAAGGTGAGGACAATAGTCCGAATAATGTAAATAGTGTATATAATACCTCACCTCAGAAATATAGACAGATGCTGAAGAAGGTCGAAACGTACAACGGCCGAAACGTTGTAAAAAATATGGGGCAAAGATGAGGACAATAGTCCGAATAATGTGAATAGTTTACATAATAACTCATCTCAGAAATATAGGCAGATACCGTGGTAGGAAGTTCGATGTGACGTGTTGCTGAATTTTTTTACCTCAAGATCCTAATTAAAATCAATAACAAGTTAATCATAAAAGCAATAATATTGCAGTTGTATTCGTTCTTGTTTTCCGATTCATATGGTCCTGTGCTAGACCTCAGCCTAATGAATACCTACACTAGGAGGTGGAAAATGAGACGTGAGGTTTCGTTGGGAATTACGTAATTTGAAATTTTCTGGCTGGCATGTAGCCTTGTCTTTAGTGTAGAATATTTGTCTGCAAACTCGTGTTTGTTTGGCTTGTATATTTTTAGAATTTTAATTTTTATGAGGAGAAAGATTGTTCGTATTTTGAAAAACTTCATTTGTTTTACTCTTGGTTAAACTCTCCCCTCGCCCCTCCCACCTCGTAATCCATCCGAGCACTCCTACGATGGCCGAAATATTTTAATGATTAGAACAAGGAAAACGAAAATTGTTTGTTTTGAAGCAACGGGTTTATTATGAAAAGGATCACCGCAGGATAGAGTTTAATACTTTGTCTCATAAACACTATAGCTAATAAAAGATTTGAAAAAAAAATGGATTGAAAGATGCAGACGTTCATAATTCCTGGGGGGAGGGAAGGAAAATGAAGGAAGGAGAAAAAGAAAGACAATTTGTGTAGAAGAAAAAGAGAGAAACGGGAAAAGAAGAAAGGGTTTTGTGAGACGAAAGAGAGTTTGAAACAAGCGGAAGGAGGACAGTTTAAAGAGACAATATAAATTGTAGAATGAAAGAAAAAAAAAAGCCATTTTGTATTGAGATGAAAAAGATTTGTTTTGTTTTGGTTTTTTTTACCCCCCCAAAAAAAAAAAGGGAAATAACAAATACGTTCACAAGATGAGGCAAAGATCAACATGGAAGCGGAGGTCGGAATAAGAATAGACCGGATTAAAAAAAAAAAGAGGAGTTTGTAGTTGTTGAGGAAGATCATAGCGACGTCGGGATGAAATTAAGTTTTGAGGCGGTCAGTAAAAGAAATTAAAGAAATTATACGAGATGTGAGGGTGAGGTTTAGTATGGAGGCAATTCTAAAAGACTTTCCTTCTTTCCTTTTTTTCTCTTTCTTCTCTTGCCTTTTTAATTATATTCACCCGTCTTTGTTTCAACCAATTATCTTCAACTTGATTAATCAACTTTATTAATTAAATGATTAGACATTGTTTAATTTTGCTAAAATTACTTTTTTATATTTTCGCTTTTGCTTATAAGATTTTGCGATAATATTTGTGTACAGATACAAATATTAGTGTGTATGTCTAATTTACACACACACACACATATATATATATATATATATATAAGTGCGTTTACGTGTATATGTAGATAAGTAAATGCGAGATTGTATACGTAGCAGCCTATTTATGTGTTAGGTCATTTGTACATTAACGTGCCAAAAGTTCGGAGAAGCTTGTGGACTTTACAAACGACACAGTGGTGTCCGAAAATTCCGACATTAAAATCTTTCTCTTTGAGACTTCATTTTATTCAAAAGGTTAATATATAGTAAATATCATCTACATGATTTCCAATATTGCTATCATTTTTTTTTGCTTTTTATTCGTCAAATTTTATTAACCGATCTATTAAAGCTGCATATTATACGAAGCACACGTGGAACCTATTTTGCTCTCTCTCTCTCTCTCACTCTCTCTCTCTCTCTCTCTCTCTCTCTATATATATATATATATATATATATATATATATATATATATATATATATATAGATTGCTGTATACGGAATAAATTTCAATAACCAACCAATACTATTCTTAAAAAGAGTGCTCAATACAGAGTAGAGCAAATATAATTATTTATTCGAAAATTATAACATAAATATCTTATAAATCACTAAATAATAGACAAATAATAACAAAAGTTTCCACACTTCTGGTGTCTTATCAAGTGATAGTGTTGAATGTAGAATTCTGTACCCAGACGATCCGCGTAGGTAAAACCTAGGTAGGTTTACCTGGCTCTTTAGGTTCATAGTCAGATTTTCTCTACTTAGCGTATTGAGCACTTTGCTTAGTTATTTTTATTTAGTTGTGTCGGAGTTTTTTTTTCTTTAGACTCTGAGCTTGGATTCTAGTCGATTCATTTCGCTTGAATTACATGTTCTTAGTTCTTTCTTTTTTTTTTAATTCCTTATTGGGTATTGGTTTGTTCATTTACAAGCCATAACACCTAAGGTTTTTCCGGACGAGTATAATTACTTACATTCATAAGATTATTATATATATATATACATATATATATATATTTGCATCCAAGGGTATAGAACTCAGTCTGTCCTGCTATTTATTTCTAGGAGGTATGGTGAAGGGTTAGGGTTAGGGGCTCAGATTAAGGAATCGAAGAGCCGAGTTTGAATTCCATTCGAATCCATTACATTCACTTACGTGCTAATACCCTTGAGAAAAGCTATGAGTCCTATACATATATATGTTTTCAACAATAAAAATTTAAAATATTCAGACACACTGGATTAAATATTTTATTTTACTATTTCGATTAAGTTCCTCTACTAGTTTGGACTAGCATGATCATCATCTGGAGAAAAAAATCTCTGCTTCTTAGTAGTTGTGAACAGGAGTGAATGACTGTTTCTGAAGAATATGAACTTTATCTATAGTTTTAATTTGTTTTTTGTTTTTGTTTTTTTTTTTTTTTTTTCATCGTTAATTTTGGTCAGACCTTGTGTGGTCAAACAGCCTATTTGGAGTTGTTTTTTCAGACATGGAATGGCAGATTCCTGACAAAGAATTCTCTCCTTGGTAATTTTGACAGGTTTATTGGTTGCTGGGAATGGAATGTCTGTGTTAAGTGTCTGTTATCTTTTAGTTCTTTGAGAGTGTGTGTGAGGTGTATATATTTATGTGAGCATGTCCGCCGTACGTTCCGCCTTCTTCAGGTGATTATAATTTCGAACTGAACCTTTTATTTCGTCCACCGGGGTAAATCATTCAAAGACTCATGGCCCAGTGGATAAAGACGTTGTTGACATACCAAAGATTTGTGAGTTTAATCCCAGGCCACAGCAGACGTGAACCAAAAAACTTGGAGACTTGAATTAAAGGGAAATAACTCAGACTTCAGGAAGAGGCACAGCAAGTAGAACTAGAACAATCTACCTTGGAATGACGATATAAAAAGTTTGATTCGACATTCCAATCACCTGAAATAGGCCGGAGCATACAACGGCCGAAACGTAGTGAATATGACAATGAAGATGATAACAATCCGAATAATGTAAATAATGCGTGTAATCATAATACCTCATCTCATAGATTTAGAGATATTTGACATCGTGCTTATATCAAGTACCTACAGAAAAAGGGTTTAGCTCCCAAGAACATTAAGGCTGACATGGTTAGAGGATGATTTATCAAGTGGGCAGCTGAACTTAGAAGGTTAAAGGAGAGAAAATGACCCAAGGTCTGGATTTCCTGCAACAGCCACCACTGAGGAAAACACTGATCCTGTTCACCACTTGATGTCAAGTGATTGACTCTAATTAAAAATATTCAGTGCTATGAGCATATCTTATCAAAACAGAGAAACAAAAGAGGCCATGATTTGGATTTTATAAATGTCACCCTAAATTGAAAAGAACATAATTATTTACGTAGGAAATACTGTGGGAGAGTTTTGATAAACAGTTTATCATCTACAGACACACATCAAACATTCCCATTTATATCACCAACTTTTATCGAATCCATACTTGAAAAGTCAAAGAAAATGTCTATCTTCTACTAAAACCGGTGTAACCTTAAATATTTCACCCTCACACAAATGTCTTCAAATCAACTTGCGGACAATGACCAAACAAAGGAAAAATGACTATTAGGGGAACGCGTACAAACGAATATACACTATATTCCCGCATATAAAAATTAGAATTAGGATACACATACGAAAGTTAATTAAACGCACGAACGCTGCTTGACAAGACTGTTAAACCTGAAGTCTGCTTAACCAATGAAAGATAAACAATATAAAAATTTAAAATTCCAGAATTTTCTTTTTTTTCTTCTACATATTTCATTTTCTCATGAAGATTAAATGAGAGCGAAACATGTTAGTCTTATAAGCGTTTCCGATTTTTTCTATAGAATAGCGCGTATGTGAACGATTGCCGACAAAAGGTTTTATTGAATAGATGTAGTCTGCAACGATTATTACATGTTGTAAAAGTCACACCGTCACCTTCGTCTCAGGTCGACGCTCAAATCGACATATAAATGAGGAGTTATCATTTTAATTAACTATTAATTCTTGACACATTCACAAGCAAATTCGGGCTTCAGATTAATTACATGGACGCCTGATTTAATCTGGATTGACAAGGACGTTAATCTTTCCGTTTTAGACGAAATTAATTATAATAATCTGATTCTGGTCGTAAAGAGGAAAACAAAATTAAGAAAAATAGGCATTTTCAACCAGGTTGTAGATTGTAATAGATATGTCTGTAAGGATTTATGTGTATGGGTGGCTTATTGGGTGTGTACACAGGCTGCAATAGGTAAATTTTTGTTTTTAGTTCACGCATGCGTGTTGTTTGTTTATAATTCTATCGACTGCACAGTATAGGATAGTTGGTTGGGTACCGTCTCTGTAAAGAAAAAAACAACAAAAAAAAACATGACGCAATTCACACGACCAGAAATTCGGAAAAGGCATTCTGTACTGCTAGGCATTCGCTCTGGAAGCTCCATTTCAGAGTGTTTGGGAGTCAATCTGAGTATAGTGCAGAGGATTCGGAAAGAGTTGTAAGAGTCTAATGGTAATTACGAAGGTCGAAAATTGAAAACCACAAATCAGTTATTTGTACGTTCAATTTGGATTATCTAAAAGATGTTGGCCTATCGCGGAGTCCTGTGCCCTCTCCGTCACATGTGTATTACGGGTAATAATACTCAGTCTGATATTGTCAGGCACATGTTGTGCACTACGCGTTTCAAATATATATAGTGATTTACGAAGCGTAGCTTAGATGTGGTACAAGGCCGAAAGTAGCTTGCTAACCATTACGCCGTCCCGCGGTACCCAGGCGTGAATATATATATATATATATATATATATATATATATATATGTGTGTGTATGCGTGTGTGTGTTTAGTTTAAATCGACAGATTGACAATTTATGTAAAATCTGTACAAAGTTAATAATGATGTTGTTCAAATAATTTCGAATTCCTCTAATCATTATCGTATTAATCAATATTATATATATATATATATATATATATATATATATATATATATATATATATATATATATATATATATACACTATTTTGTGGGGTTGTCAAACAACGTATTGTAGAGCCCCACGAATATCAGAAAGTGATTACGATGTGGGAAATATTATTTTTTGTTTTGTTTTTTATTTTCGGTTAAAAGATAGTGAAAAGTTGTTACATTTTTGTCCTCTCTGGGTATTGAAATCACGTCGGAGTGACCATCTGTCATTGAAAAGTTTATAAATATGAACGACATTCGACAGAACATTTTAACATTTCGAATGTAAGAGAATTCAAAACCTATTTGGATTTTGTATATGTAGCGGGCGAACATTTAAAAATGTTATATTTTTGTATTTGTTTTAGACATCAGGTAAAATTTCAGTCACTGCAGTGTATTTATCAGTCCTTCTCCAGGCTCACCTTATTATTAAAAAGTTGAAATTTGGAATCATCTGTCCGCAATAATTTTTGGTAAATTTTGAATATTTTGCATGAGAAAAGTTATATTTTGCCAAATTTTAAAGTTAAATATTAATACAGGTTCTAAATGTTAACTCAGCACTGACTAATGGATATCTATTGTATAAAAATATAATTCTGGCAAAAGGCCGAAAAAAGGGGAGCGTTTGAGGCTGGTCTTCACTATTTTAGACCTAGCTAATCCGATTCACGATCCATTCACTAGTCCTAATTTGCGCATTCACCATAAAAAAAACTCGTCCGTCACCAATCAATCTTCCATACATCATAATACCACATCCTCTCAAATGGAACTTACGAAACCGCCCCATGCTATAAAATTCAGCACTAACTAATGTGGTAAACAAAATATATGTATCTGTCTGCAAAAAAAAAAAAGATCCTGCCATTACAAACTTATTTTCATATATATATTTTTTTTATTTTGAAGGAATTTGCTAAAAACGGTAAAAACAAAGCATAGAAATGGGGGTACAAATAGAAATTTTACTCCAAGAAGGCTTCACTCAAAAGGCAAATTGCGAAGAAATTGACCCTTTCTAGATACGGTGTGCGATATTCCTTATAGAATCAGTCAAAAACTGGCGCAAATGTTACCAGAATATGAGGTAGATCAACATAAGTGATAATTGTTTTTGTAGATAAACATTGAGTAAAATAAAACTTCTGCTGAAGATAAACATTTAATTATTGAGAGCAAAAGATATAGTCGAAAAAAAACGGTCTAGAAGGAAGAAAAAGAAGAAGGGAAAGGAAGAAAAGCAAGAGTATTATTACACCTATACATTTATAATACCCTTGCTTCTTCTTCTTCTTCTTCTTCTTCTTCTTCTTCTTCTTCTTCTTCTTCTTCTTCTTCACCACATCCTCCTCCTCCCTTTCTGTTACACCAAACGTCGGGCGTTTCTTTATTTATTTCTGAAAATAATAATATGTCGTTCATTATTATTATTATTATTTAATATACTGCAATAAGAGGTGATTTGATAAACATTATCTGAGTATATTGTAAGTTTGAAACTAAAGAAGCGGATACAAATGACCTCCTGATTTCTAAGTTAAAAGCTCTACATGTTATTTTTACTTTTATTTTATTTTTTCACACGTGTATTGAGCACTTTTTAATACTAATGTTTCCTGGACTGGTTTCCTGGTCTGATTCAACTCTGACCATTAACCTTTTAACACACGCACACACACATATATATATATATATAGAGAGAGAGAGAGAAAGAGATAGATAGATAGATAGATAGATAGATAGATAGATAGATAGATAGATAGATAGATAGATAGATAGGAAAAAAACCGAGACTGATAGATAGGTAGGTAGGTAGGAAAAAAACGAGATCGATAGATAGGTAGATAGATAGGAATAGACAAAGATAGACAGGTCGATAGATGTGTGCAAATGAAGGGAGACAAAATAAACTTGAAATTCATCAGTTCTTAATTATGTGTGGTGTAGCTGCACGTTGACTTACATGTGAAATACATTTCCATTATAGACACGGGTAATTCATTTAAGAAAAAGTTAATTAAAATTCCATTACGTTAATGTTTCGATTTAACAAAAACGCTGGACTGAATTTAATTAGGAAATTGATTAAGATTTATTAAAATAATTTTTACATCAATGATCTTAAAGCTGCAGCATACTGTATTTAAAAAAAACAATAGATATCCCCTATCTTTATCCTCCGAGTAGATTACTCCATGATGTGACTTTGGAATTCAAGCTCCCATTAGGTTAATAATTAATGTCCCGTCACGTTTGATTGGAGGTTACTTCTACAGATAGATTGATTAGGGGGACTTTTGAAATATATATATATATATATATATATATATATATATATATATATATATATATATATATATATATAATTTTTATTAATGTCAAATATAAGAAAAGAAAATATGAAAAAATCACTGCATTATTGACTTATTGGAAGGCTAAGGGGGACTTTGGAAAATCGCCCGGAATTAAATGGAAAATAATTAAAGGAAGAAAAAAATGCTTTCGCCTGTAGGGGAATCAGTGCTGGTGCAGAGTCGCCATGGACAATTAAAAACGGGAAGAGCTTCACTGATCGCAGAAAATTAGCCGCGGGGCGCAAGAGCAATTTTTTTTAGAATCAATTACAGAGTATGAGATAGAAATATAAATATATATATATATATATATATATATATATATATATAGAGAGAGAGAGAGAGAGAGGGCATAGAGAGAAATTATTTATTTTTATTTTTCTATTGAGAGTTAAAAGGATTAATTAGTTACAAAAATAGTGAAATATTATTTGAATAACTTCACCAAAAACTGAACCTTTCGTACGCACTGACACGCCGAATTTATTCTAGTATATCAAAATATTAAACTAATGTGAAAACAATCTCTGGTGACAATCTCGCAGGTCCCGCGGGTCCGTTTTTCTGTATGCCCCATGTAGGGCATGTAGTGGATGAAAAATAGCATTATGAGAATAAAAGATTGGAGATAGTGGCTAAGTGTAAACTCGAAAAAGTTTGCTACCCTGCAAAGCCCTTTTCAATAAACAAAACTTTGTTAGCCTCTCGCTACTCCATCGTTATGTTCACAGCAAACGTTCAGATGATATACCTTCTTCAGTTCCGCCAGTTCATGCCTTCACAGGTAGGAACCGTCATACCAGTAACACCGGGTCGAATCATCCTTATTCACTTTGTATTCCATTGGTAAAGATATAGTTCTACTCACTTTCTTCCTGTTGTATGCTTGTATTTTGTACTAAGTCGGTCCTAAAATAGGTTCGACGTACAAAACGTTAAGAACTTGATATAATAGGTAATGACGCAGAGTAATATAGTTGTGGTCGCTGATACTTTAATATCCGACTAACGGTCGTCCGGCATCGACTGACTGACCGAATCACTGAGCGACGGTATTTAGTCACCCCGCCCCACGTGGGTATCATATTGCACAAGGCCGGTTTAACGTGGGATCTCCGAGCCCGTGGGCTCGGCCAAAAATATGCCCATTGAACCCGTATAAACGGGTTCAGGGTCGGTTTACCTCCCCGAAAGAGAATCCGCCCCCCCGAAGGCAGAGAGTTCAACCGGTCAGCTGGTCGTCCGACTTCAGACTGAACTCAGACCAAACCACTGAGCGACTCCCTCGTTACTCTTACCACTCCTACTTATTAAAGGTGGTAGAGTCTATTAACTATAGAATAGGTGTGTTCCACTATAACACTAACGCAGATCTGTTATTTTGTGGAACAGAAAAGTTGCTTCCTTGATCACAACGATTTTAACCTCTACATGTCTAGGGTCAACTGCTATGTTACAATATGCTCTCTATTTCTTTTATCTTTTATAGTTGAAGCTTTTACCCGTTTCTTTGTTAGTGTGAATCGCCCAGATTATCATTTTCGCGGTGGAAACGGTGCTATTTGCGTTATTTTTGTATTCTCTTTTCACCGTCGATGATCTATTTTTTAATTTAGTCTCGTTGACCACATTTTATATTACCTATAACAAATTTTACATTGGAGATAAGGGAATTGAGCACAGAATAGGCTACTTTAAGGATAGTTCCAAGAGACTGCAAAATGAAGAACGGTATCTTAAAGTTATGTTCAGAAACAGTCAGTTCCAGATTCTGTTATGGATAGCCTGCATGACATCCATTCTGTCCAAAAATGTCTAAAATTCTCTGACCATGTATTAAAAATAGCTTCGAGCAAAGGAATCCTGTCAGACTATGAGAGTGCCATCTCTATTCGAACCCTGTGGACAAACGTTACTCAATCACTGACAAAGCACTGTACCAAACAAATTACATCAATTGAGGACTTTCAAAAGTTTCTATGCTGTTTCTTTAGCGGCATATCACCTGCTTATGGATCATTAGGGATATTAGTAAATTTCTTTACAAAACATGCATTTAATTTTTTCAAAAAATTATTGCTAGTAATTTATTTACAATGAAAATTCATTGCTGGTATTTTCAGTATAAAATGTTTTCTATTCCTTTATAGTGTTTGATCCCAGTTTGGAGTTAACTATTTAACTATAGCAGGAACTCTAACAAGTGCTACCACTCCAAGTCAGGATAGACCTAGGAACAACAGCAATTAAGAGATAGTTCCATGTTCCTCAAAATCTCCAATCTCTCGATCAGAGACCTTGCTGCCAGATCTTGTTTATCGTCATGCTTAGGACGAAATTTCAAAAGCAAAAATCAACTAAAATGGGAAGCTTATGTAACTTGAAGAGAAAATAAGGATAAAATGAAGATGTTGACGTTCCACACCACTTTAAATAAAAGGTTAGGAAGAAAACCTCCATCAGAGCTGGAAAAATCAATGACAGATAGTGGATTCGAACAGCTTATTTTCCTGAAAATAATTTTTAAATAAAAATTTAAAAAAAAAATTTCATCCATCAACACATTGACTCTTCCGCCAATGAATGTCGAAGGTTTCAGTATAAGGAAGCGATTAATACTAGCATTTTCACCCTTTGACTAATCATCCCCATGTTGACTAGAGTCCTGCATCTTGAATAGATGTCTTTTTATGGGATGTAGTTTATAGGCCTGCGCCCACCTTTTCTCCTCTCCACAGGCGAGGGATTTCTTTCTGTTTTTCGATCATTCACAAGCGGGCACATCATCCAGGATTATATCTAAAGTTGTTGCTTCACATGACCATTAAGATTATGATTTTCACTGGGTGTCTTAATATAAAAAGAAATAATCCAACCTATTATCCAAATGCCATACGTTCAGGGAAAGTGGATTTGTGCCTTTCAAAGAACTATAGTCCGAGGTGAAAAGGGAAACGTTTTTGCTGATTATAATTTCTACAAGATGTCACATGATTGATTGGTTTTCCCTGACTTATTTGCAGGTTTTGAAACCTGCGTCCCTACACAGTTTTAACCCTTCTACCTGAACTCCGTAGTAAATATTCGCAAATAATTGGTATGTAATGTCTCCTGTTAGATATAAAAATAGTTACAAATGTTTATCCACTGTTAAACCGGTGTCATTTTTCTCTACCACCAGTAAAGCGGTGGTCAGGGCTCAAATCGTTAAAGCCAGAAAATATATTTAGATTGTAAGATTTTTTTTTTGGTCTTTGGAGATAATAATATCTTAGTCATACGAGTCTCACTAATTAACCCATAGCTGGGGAACGAATATGATTATTCATATCTTTCTCAATGGTATTTGAGTGTAAGTGAATATAACGAATCCAGTGGGAATTGAAACTCGCTCCTCTGATTAACAATGCTGAGCCATTACATTGCATCACCTGCGCGTCTAAGGTTAAAGCACCTGGTATTCACATGCGGTTATCTATCTAGGTACTGAACAGGCTCAACGTTGCTAAACTTCGCTGATCGTACAGGAACCGATGCTTCAACGTGATGTGGCCGTAAATCTAGAGGTTACCTGTCAATACCTTTATTTCTATCTGTCTATATTTCTGAGATGACACTATTTACATTATTCGGACTATTGTCCTCATCTTTGTCGATAAAATTTATTACAACTTTTCGGCCGTTGTACGCTCCGGCCTTCTTCAGGTAGTTGGAAGGTCGAAATAAAACCTTTATTTCTCTCACTGAGGTAGACTGTTCTATTTCCACGTGTCATGTTTAATGGATGTCAGTTATCAATTATCTCCTGTTAATTCCCCTCTGCAAGTTCTCCACTGCCTTAACTAGGTATTGAACTCACACTCTTTGGGTCCTGTCACTGGATCTAACCAACGCATTTATCAACTGTGCCATGTGTCACATGATACAATGCATAAAGGCATCCTCAAGGATGAGGAAAATAGTCCGAATAATGTAAATAGTGTACCTTTATTTGTATATTAGTTAACCTGTTTGTAGTAGTTTACGAAGCTTATCCGACAATCAGTGCTTTATAGATTAACTTCAAATTAAAGTGTGTAAAAATCTGAAATACTATTAAAATGCATGGTTTCCTCCTCACCAAAATCCGCATGGCATATGTGGAAGATATGCCAATTAGCGTCGTTTTTGGTGTATTTGATATTAATAACACGCGGAAGATATTGAATATTGTTTGAATTTGAAACTGCCAGAAAGAAGTGATCTCCTTCCTCTGGTAGCAGCTGCTTAATGCTATTTTTTCTATTCTCCGGGAGTATTAACAAAGCTATAATAGGAATAGATGAATTCAAGACCATGGATTGAAATCAAGGGCACGAGAAAACACGGAGCAACTGGAGATAATCTCTGAATAAGATTATCGGCGAAGTACCATGCTATGTACAGAAGTGGAATAATGCCTCAAATCATACCCGAATTCAATACGGACACAACTCAATCTACCAATCTTTTCAATGTAAAAAGAAGGTAGCTGACAAAGACGGGCTCCATTATTCATATCAGGTTATTGGATACTGGACGCGTGTGGGTTAGAGATTTTCACAATTGGATGAAACATATATCCATCTCTTATGCTCCTAGATGTCCCATCCTGTGACTTCACGGTTATCTAGCGTAAATTAGCACCCTGGCTCCGACAATATTACACTATTTCTGGAGGTTTTTCTATTATCACAGTGTGGGATATTTAATAAGAAAATTGAAGGAAACAAAAAGAAAAATAATCTAATGGAATCTGCTATATTATGGAAAATATAATATAAAAAATTCCCAGCATCACTCGGTCCTGCACATGCGTAGTCACACTAACAAATTTAGTTTGATGAAGTCCTAGAAGACGAAACACATCACAATAAAACTTTTTTCCATTTTGTCATACATTTCTCACCCAAATATATATATATATAATTTTTTTCTTTTTGAATTTGTAGGTCTGATGAATTGGATCGTACTTACGATTCCAATGGAAAAAATTATGACCATGGAATA
>CAHIKZ030000891.1:667500-782500 GCA_903632075.3 Acanthosepion pharaonis | reverse complement strand
ATGTTGGCAGACCGGCGCTGTTCCTGAGTGTTGTTATAATCTTGTACATTTCTATCTATTTTAGACTGTTTTTATCTATCTATCTATCTATCTATCTATCTATCTATCTATCTATCTATCTATCACAGTCTCTTCATATCTATCTATCTATCTATCTATCTATCTATCTATCTATCTATCTATCTATCTACCATAGTCTGTTCATATCTATCTATCTACAATCTGTTCATATCTACCTTTCTCTCACTATCTATCTATCTATCTATCTATCTATCTATCCCAATCTGTTCATATCTATCTATCTATCTATCTATCTATCTATCTATCTATCTATCTATCTATCTATCACAGTCTTTTCATTATCTATCTATCTATCTATCTATCTATCTATCTATCTATCTATCTATCTATCACAGTCTTTTCATTACCTATCTATCTATCTATCTATCTATCTATCTATCTATCTATCTATCTATCTATCACAGTCTTTTCATTATCTATCTATCTATTTATCTCTGACTTATACAGAAGCCAATGGACAACATTTCAACTTCTTTGTACCCTTCGTATTTCCCTGGAGTCATGGTTCATTCACCCCAGATAAAGCAGGATATCTCCTTGTACGGAAGACAGGAATGTGGTTCCTACAACACTGGGCTAATTTCCAAATATTCTATACGACCCTGGCATGGACATATCTCAAACGCATTGATCGCACATGCGGCATGTTTCAAAATTCATTATATTCTTATAATAAACATAATCAAGTAACAGATAGACTTGAAACTTCTCTGGTATAGTTATAACCTCTGGACGAATCCAGTATTTCGTAGGCTGAATGCCACATCACATAGGCGTTATTATTCAAGAGTGGTGATAAAACATGTACTATTTTTTCTTACTAATATATAATTATCAATAATACTAATAAGTCTATAAGATCAAAATAATTGCATTAATTAAAAATGCTCATAAAAAATACTAATAATCTTAATAAATAAATAACTAGTAATAATTAATAATTTAAAATAATATGAAACAAATATAAATATATAATATAAAAATAGGAATTAATAAATAATGATTTTAAGTACATAATAATAAAAATAATGACATTTTAATATAAAGGAATTGAAAACTATAAAATAATAATTACGAAATATTAATAATAATATAAATAAATACAAGAATATTATTTCTAGTAACTCATAATATATAATAAATTGTTTTAATAAATAATGACAATAATAATAAATAATCAAATATTAAAAATAATAATATAAAATATAATGAAAATATTAATTAAAAATTATAATATTATTAGTAAATAAATATACAATAATAATAATAATAATAATAATAATAATAGCATAAAATATAATAAAATGTCTAGTTAAAAAATATACTAATATTAACAAATAAAAGCAAATTCAATAAAATATATTATAAAATAAAATATAAATTCTAATTGAAAATAATAATCATAATAATAATTAAACAGATATTAATAAAATGATAATGTATAATAATATAAACAAATAAAATAAGAATAAATTGAGTAATTAAAATAATCATATTAAAACTAATAATATATACTAATATAAAATGATATAAACCTAATATAAAACATTAATAATTATTTAAATAAATAAATCACCCAATATTTATTTTTACTTTTAATTAGTTTATTACATCTCTCATCGTTTATACTTAAATACTTTCACAAAATCAAAATTCGTTTAGTCATCTTAAAACTGGAAAAACATATATGTCCTAAAGTTGTAGTTATCAGAAAGATGAGTCGAAATGTCGTAAATACATAGAATACCCATATACATAAGATCTTTTACTTAAAAAAAATCGTAGATCAATTTCGAGGATCAACGCACGATTTTTGGTAATCAAAATAAATTTAGTTGAAGTGAAGGCTTAATAAACTTCCAACAGATGAAGACTTGACTCGAGAAAACAGAAATGGATAAGTTGTATGGATATGAGTTTGTGACCCTAGGTGTTGTCTGCTGATCGCAAAAGCGTGAAAACCAGGGTCACAATCCCATATCCATACATCTATATTAGCTCTAACACTGATATTGAGCGCTTTCCACTAAGTACCGCGGATATAAAATATAGTGTATATATATATATATATATATATATATATATATATATATATATATATATATATAAGATTGCATTTAAGCCTGAAACAAACTGTCGCCACTAAATGCTTACATCAATATCAATAGGGGTTCGTGGGTTAATGAAATTTTAATAAATTTGTTTGCGAAGATGTATTCTCGCCATTTATATCAATAACTTCACTAATCTGTTTTTTGTATGAATGATTCATGTAATATATATATATATATATATATATATATATATATATATATATATATATATATATATATAATTAAAAAAAATTGTTGAAGATATCTATATTAAACATTTTTTGAAGATATCTATATAATAAATTGACACCAATAAGATTTATTATAAACACTGCACAAATGCTTTAAAATGATTAGAGTAGATAGTTTAATATATCTTGGTATTAATAGTGATTTTTTTCTTTTTTACCTCCGTTGAGCTATGCAGCGCGATATTTAAACCATACAGTACAGAACTAGGGTTTCTCACTTCATAGTCAAAAAATGTATCGTTCAGATGAACACAATAATTTTATCTTAAAAATGAGCACCCTGATGATGAGACTGTGCAAAATCGAAAGTACTCGGTACAAATGAATATGTAACAAAATAATAATTTCCTCTTTTTCTTTAATAACGATACTAAGAAACTTGTCCGTGAATATGAGAGGATCATATTGAAAGTAAATAGACAAAACATCATCGGCTGCTTATCTGTCCATCTGACAAGCACCCATCAATTATCTCGTTTGCGTCCTATTTTGGTGATATGAAATCAAAATATATGAAACTTTTTTAATAAAAATAACAATTTGATATGAACGCCTTATATTAGAAAACAAAACAAAGAAGTATCTATCTATATTTCTGAGATGAGGAACTATGTACACTATTTACATTATTCGGATTATAGTCCTCATCTTTGTCGACATATTTATTACAACGTTTCGGCCGCTGTACGCTCCGGCCTTCTTCAGGTGGTTGGAATGTAAATCTGAACCCTTTATTTCGCTCACTGGGGTAGACTGTTCTAATTCCACGTGTCATGTTTAATGGATGGCAGTTATCATTTATCTCCTATTAATTTCCCTCTGAAAGTTCTCCACTGCCTTAACTGGGTATTGAACTCACACTCTTTGGTTCCTGTCACTGGATCTAACCAACGCCTTTATCCACTGTGCCATGTGTCCCTGAGGACATCCATTAAACATGGCACGTGGAACTAGAACAGTCTACCCCAGTGAGCGAAATAAAAGGATCAGTTCGACATTCTAACAACCTGAAGAAGTTCAGAGCGTACAACAGCCGAAACGTTGTAATAACTATGGTGACAAACATGAGGACAATAGTTCGAATAATATAAATAGTATAACAAAGAAGCAAAAGAAAATTGATAGCACGTGTGACTAGAAGGGAAAATAATAAAAGCACTTCCCACAATACCCCAATATCCAAAATAAAATGTTTGGATGGTAATTCCCTTCATGAAGCCACAACAGCACCAACATGTGTCAACCAGACAAATCTAAATTCTTGAAAAACAAACTTAAGGAAAACATAGATTCGGTCAAAAAACGCCGAAAGTTTCCTGTATGGAAACTGTTAATTTCACCATTACCAAATATATTTTACCATTACCAATATATTACCATTACCAATATATTTTTACATTTTGGTATTCCTTTGGTGTTATAATACATTAAATTTTCAAAGTTTAGCAAAGTAAAGTTTTATAAATTCTATCTTGATACGCGTGGGAGTTCAGCGAGAGAAATTATTTTGTTTTGTACAACATGTATTTTAGTTTTAAAAAATTATCGGAGAATTTCTTCATATTTTGGTGAAAGTTTCCAAACATTTTCCCATTTTCGTGTGTTCTTTTAAAGTTTCCAAGCTCTGAAGCTTTTAGACATTCCTCTTAATTCAGTAGCTCAACCTTATGATCCATTTTAAATATCCAAACCAGCAATTTGGCTATAAATCTGAAACATTAGAATCCATGAAATGTCATACAAATGGCAGTCAGTTATTTATATCTGCGCAGACCGAACCGGTTTTATCGAAACTCTGCAGAAAATATTGTCTTTATTCAGTAGATAAGCGTTCAGATTCTAATAAATATTACTTTTATGTATCGATAAATCTTGAAGCCTTTTATAATATCAGACGTCGTATATACGAGGGCTGCGCCGAAAATATAGCTTCTTATTATATCGTATTTATCTATGATATAATACGACGATTGCGTTATTACTGTAGAGATTGATCGTTTCAATTAATAATGTAGAATTTCTCTTTGCTTTTAGCACGAACAACCTTGCAGAATGACACTATACAGGAAAGGTCTTACAAAGATCTTTTTTTATACTATTGGTTTCTTCATACAGGGTCTAAGAAGCAGTCGAGTGTCATTGGATGTGATTATTGTGATTGTAGAGAGATGGTAGATAGATAATGGTTGACATTCGATTGGTTAGCTGTAATTTTCCAGGTGTCAAATGTTGTGAATCATTACAGAGACCAATGAGTAGATCTGAGCACAGGAGTCGAACAACAATTATCAATAGTGGCGACATTATATATGTTGAAAACTATGTTCTGGGTTTTTCAGTACAGAGTCAAACATTCAATATTATTATTGGTCTATTTTTATCTCTTGGAGTCTTCATGGCAATAAATGAGGCGTTACTGCCAAATCATCCCTTCTTTAAACTCACACATGCGCGCGCACACACACACACACACACACACACACATATATATATATATATATATATATATATATATATATATATATATATATATATCCTCGCAATCTTAGTTCCTTAAAGAGTGAAATTAATAACAACGAACCTTGCCAGAGAAGTCTTATGAAAGAAATATCGTGTCTCAGACAGGAATCTAACAAATACCCCCGTTTTTATTCAGGGAAACGATTCCCTTCCATATTCGAAACCAGCCCTTTCCCAATTTGTCCACAGAAGTCGCGTTTAGCGGCCAAGTTTCGAATTACCTCTCACCTTTCGTTGGGTCTTCTACACATCTATATATATGCTAGCATCAGTTTGGTATCTGAAACCATCGGGTGTCCTAGCTATAAAGGTCTGAATTGGTGGAACTAACGAATGGAATTAATTTGAAGATTTACCATTGTGACTGTGTTGTTGCTATTTATTGGAAAATAAGCCATCCTATCAGACCGCGTTATCGATTTTGAAGTATATCAGGCCTGGAAAGTGAAGATTAGGCTCTACCATTTTTTCGCCTAATCTGACTCTTGTAACGATAAAGCATGGCAGAAGAGCTTGGTACCTTCTGTAGTGGTAGAAGGAGATGACTATTTTTCACGCAGCTTTAACATTTTGGTGAGCGGTTGGAAGATTTTGCTAAGCAGTTGAAAATGTATAATAAGTGGAGTGATTATGCTGAATAAACTGCTAGATCTAGCTTCGAGGATTTTTTTATTAACTCTTTCGTGACAGACAATTTTTCTCCAGAATCCATATTACAAGGACGAATTCAATATTTATAATAAAATCAATATTGTTTCCATATCTGGTCTGTTGCTCCTGTAATATATCTAGAGATTCTCGAAAAAGTGTCTCTAATATTATCGGTCCTGACATGACATCTCGACTTCAGTAACTTTCCAACCGCCATCACGAGACTTCTCCTCTGTCTTAACTATAAATATTTTCATGTCATCTGTTCGAATGAGCATCGGTCTTGGTATCTTGCCCGTGTAACATTTAATCGATTTACCAGATTGGTAATTAGTTCAGATCGTTTTACTTTTGAAATAGCGAGATATAACCGCAAGTTCTACACTAAACGTTTCTTCTCTTGCACTTTCCGGCTGTGGAAATCCCCTCCAGTTTCTTGCTTTCCTGCAATCTACGATGCACAAAATATTAAATGGAACGTCAGTTCTTCTGTCTTCCAGTAACCTGTTCTTTAATTGTCATTTCTCCTCAATAAAGCCCTCTAATTCTTTTTATGCTCACCCTGTACAATGCCCAAGGGCCACTCTAGGTAGATGATTACAGTGTCACACCTTATGGGTATAGGTGGGAAAAATCAGTAACCCCTGGTGCCTTCGTGGCGTTATCGACTTTGAAATGATTTGAAAAATATAGAATCAGATATGTAGTTAATGAAATCTAACATTCAACACTTGCGAGTTGTTTTGACAGCATCAAATCGTCTTCACGTGTCCTTTACACGTACAGCAAAACTAACACAACATTTGAATGACATGATTTATAATAACAAATAATATATTATATTAATTACTCTAATCTATTAGAAACTTAACAAATCACGAATTGTCGCCTGTCTTGCGTATGACAATCAAATGCATCCGGCAGCAAAGCTACTATTTGTGAGACTGGGGTGGGGGATGAGGAGCGTGAGTCCACTTCTTAATTGCTGTCGCTCCCTACTCCACCCTGACCCGGGGTGGTAGCACCTGTTAGGGTCGCAGCTATGGGCATAGAATGAATTCCCAAACAAAAATCAACAGAACATTTTTACATTAATATAACCAGTGATATATTTTTAAACAAAATGAAAATCTATTCAACATTAAAAAAGTATAAATATACATCTTTATAGTAAAATTACCAGCATTACATTTCTATGAAAAAATACCAACAATGTATTTTTGTGAAATTATTACCAAAACATTTTTTAAATTACCAGCAATACACTTTATCATATACAAACTATATATATATATTTTTTGTTTTTAAGCGTTTCATCCCAAGGAAGGCGGGAAGCCACTAGGACACAAGGGGTTACAGAAAATTTGGAGCAAGATCAGATAGGAGTGATAGAAGAAAGGATGAGGAGAAGGATAGTGCATAGATCAAGGCAACTGGAGATGTCGATTGACATTACATTTGAATAGCTGGAGATTATAGCTCTCAAGGAAACTTGAATAGGGAAGGGAGTTCCACAGGCGATAGGTGCGAGACATGAAGCTATTGGAGTAGAAGAGACGGCTACATTTAGGAGTTTCGACAGTGAAGGGGTGAGAGCGGGATGCCAGCCTCGTAGGGCGCTTGAACTCATGAAGTCTGGGAACCAGCGAATGCAGCTCCTCGGAGCAATTGCCATGAAAGTATTTGTAAAACAGACAGAGAGAGGCGACGGCGCGTCTGTGGTATAAACATATGTACAAAACATCTGTATTTGAAGGCATAAAAATGCATACAAATATTTAGATTTCACCATTAAATAACCCATAGAGGTGTTGATATGCCATTAAAAATATCAACCAACCAACGAATGTCGTCAATCATACATTCTTTAGGGCATAATTTAAAACAGACATACAAATATTTAGATTCATTTACTGTAAGACTATTGCTCTCATCGAGAAACACTTGTTCTCTCCGGCCTGCTTTCAAATGGTACCCATTTTTTAATCAAAAGGTGTAGATTGTTCTCGTCCCACTGTCCATCGCTAGGAATTTTATTTTTAATTTAAATTCATCTATTTCGAGAGACTATGGATCTCAGCTCCAAAATGTATGCCAAAGCTGCTGAGGTGGCGCAGCGTCTGTTAAGGATGTACAGGCCCACGCTTGGGTGACAGTCTCGATTGCAACGAATGCACGTGAAAACTAACTCCTCCGATGTCTCTGTGTTGTTTTCTTTCCTCCTATCAGGTTTCTCCCAGGCGGCAAGCCTCCTCCGTTTCTTTTCTCCTTGCACCACCCCTCGGTGTAAATCGCGTCTCCAGTGTGAGCGATCGTTGGCGACGTCTTCCCACCTCTCGATGTTCATGTCTATCGCCTCATGTTTTTTGTGCGGACGTGCTTGAAGGGAAGATGCGCTCTTGCCGGTCACCAGTTACACGTACAGAAATAGATCATGGATCCCAGCCCTAAAATGTATGCCTCTGCTGCTGAGGGGAACGCAGGATCTGTTATGACAAGTTCCCCGCATAGAATTAGCTTCGGAATCCTCTCATCATTTGACCGCTTCTTCTAGTGTTTTGCCGTAGCGGTGTGGCGACGCTGGTGTGTCCTCTCCAGGTTGAAGGCCTAGAAGCTTTTTATAAGAGATCTGCTGTTGCTCATACAGCACGTCTCCCCTTTCCATGCTACCGACTTTGTACAGGGGAGAGGTAGCGTCCAAAACAGTCGGTACCGGCTTCGTCGCAGGAGTTACTAGCAGAAGCTGAACATCGAAATGCCTTAGGGCCCCTCCGGTTGTGTCCTCAGTGTTTACTCCAAAAATCTTTCCCATGATTGGGTATAGTCACAAAACATTAGAATGTCTAGGGATTTTTCTTTTATTTAATGCTCCGCTGTTATTTTTAGTCTCGTTTCCACTTCGTGTACGACTGGACAATGCAAAGATTGATCTCTAAATTTCTATGTCAGCAAATACGCGAATCAGTGCTTAAATGGTACTCGGATATTTGCCGTTTCTTTGGTCAATTTCAGTTGCGAAACGACTACACGTCACAAACATACGATAATTTGACCCGAACATTCGGCTATTGCGACCCCATAAGGATGTCAAATACAATCATATGTACGTACCAAAACTTATAAATGTAAAATAAAATAAAAATTATCATAAAAGTAAATTAGAATAATATTATTCTATATTTAAAACCATTTTTTACATAAGAATAGGAAAGGCTGGCCGTAATGAAATTGGACAGGTACAATAAATAGGGTTTGATTTCCAAACAGGGGGTACGTATTATGCGTGAGTAGAAGCATTTTCCCACACTTTCAGCACAATTATAGGTGTGCGCATTATGGATGAAGGCGTATTATACATGGTGAATTACTGTAGATTGTGAAGAGGCTGCACAAATATGAGAAATTAGTTTCATATTTAATACATGTATTACTATTAATGTGACTTAATGCGGTTGAAAAATTCTTCATAATCATGTGTCAGGTTACACGTTGATGTACGCAAGATAAAACGCATATTCAAATCTGTTACCTGAGGCCGATCTGTTAGTTTTCTTAGTGAAAATAAAATTAATATTAAACGTATATGATTTTCATCTCTATTCCCGTTATTTCCTGCGAGTCATGTAGACATAAAATACAAAAATGTATTTTAATAGATTTTTATTTGTGGTTCTTTTGCAGACGGCCTACAATCAACAGACAACCCACGGGTCGTGGTTTCCTCAACAATGATTTCCGTTATACGTCAACTGTCAAAAAGAATAATTATTCTATCAGATAGTAAAGCTTTTCAGAAATCGGACTTTAGGCAGAGTACGAAAGAAATACAGTTGCAGATACAAGGTACCTCCTGCCTCACAGCAGACAGATATATTGACAGAGACCTATCTGTTAAATCAAAATAGTTGAATATCATAGTCTGACAATTGATTTCTCCCCTGATATTACTTAATGATGAAAAACCAACTTGTCGCATTCAATACCGTCAAAACAAACATTATAACGTTTCATCATCATGAACTATTATATACTAATTAAATAATGGATATGTAATTAAAATGCTTAAATTTTTGAAAACTTCTTTTAACTATATTTTAAAGTAAACATTATGCAATGCCTACAAATTACAGTTAATTCATTTCTTTGATTTAGGAGAATTTTATTTTTAGGAAACTTTATAATATGCAGCTTTTCATGTAAACACAAGAGACATGTGTGCTTTAATTTCTAAAAATATAAATATTGTACATATAAATGTGTAAGTAAATATCGTACATATTAGTTCCACTTGAGATATGGTCCGAACTTGAGCCTGAAGAGACGCACAATAATAGGAACCTCATTGAGAGCACAACCGTTCACCATGGCTGTCCGGAGATGATGAAACGTTATAATGTTTGTTTTGACGGTAATGAATGCGACAAGGTGATTTTTTCATTAGTAAGTAATAACAGAGGAGAAATAAATTGTCAGGCTATGATGTTCAACTATTTTTGTTTAACAGACTGGTCTGACGATTGCATCTAGCATGGAACAGACAGTCACCTCTAAGTTTTAACTTCTATGTTCACTTTTATATTTACACACGCTCTATCTCTGATATTGAGCACTTTATCCCATAAATATAGCACATCTTAAGACTATATTGCTTCATATATATATATATATATATATATATATATATATATATATATATATATATATATATGAATCCACTTTGGATGATAACTAAATTAATTGCAAATTAAATGTTAATGCCATTTTATGAAAAATAAAGATAATTCATTCAAACGAAGATACTTTAAATGTACCTTGATCAACGAATCCCCCGCAGTTAATTAATATACAACCTGGTTTGTTCAGGTTATTACTTGTCTTTACGAAAATGCTAATGAGTCAATGTGGTATACAGCAATTTATATAGAATAATGTATAAATTATATATTATTGTAAATAGAAACAGAATTAAAATTGGTCAAATCTGATTCAAAAAACAATATAATGAAAGTTAAAGAAACCTGCAAATTATTTTCTAATTGAATTAATTAACCTGAATTCATGAAATCTATAGCAATGAAATGACTGAACACAAAGCAAATCATTTTAGATTTCTTAAAAATTTTGTCATATACACCTTTGTGCAAATTAATTGAAACAATCGCTTTAGTTTCCTTTCTTTCATCATAACGCCAGTTTTCGACCCCCTAGAGTGACTGGGTGTAATCGATTTTTATTTTTCTTCAGATTATATCATTTGCAGTGGTGGACAGTAATATGAATCTATTTTCAGAGTTTAAGATGAAATTTGTTTTGTCTTGAAAACTATTGCGTCATCCGTGATTCCAACAGATCTTTATCGCGCCCAGACAGTATTGTCTCAACTGTCGATTAGTTGTCCTACGTTCATTGTCTGCCATGGACGTTGCTCCAAGAAAGCGTACGAAAATCATAACTCTGCAGGAAACACTAGCAAGCTTTAACAGTGAGCAAATCAAAGTACTAAAGAAACTCTCCTAATTTAAATCCAATCGAGAATCCGTGGTCAATCTGCAAGGAACGACTTCGTGGAATGAATATACGACGTGCTAACATGTGCACTGGGTCACCTTTCATTGAAAAATACGTAAAAAGAGTAAATAATAACGGAATTATTCATTTTGTTTCAATTAATGTTCACAAGGGTGTACCTCCCAGAAATACCACCCACACATACCTCCCAGAAACCCCTTCATTTAGCCCTCAAACTTAGCCCTCCCAGAAATACCTCCCACATATACCTCCCAGAAATGTATCACATATATTTCTCCTAGAAATACCTCTCACATATACTTCAGGAAATACCTCACTTATACTCCTTATAGAAATACCTTTCACATAGCCGTTTCAGAAATGTCTCTCATATAGCCATCCCAGAAATACCTCTCACATATACTTCAGGAAATACCTCACTTATACTCCTTATAGAAATACCTTTCACATAGGCCTCTCAGAAATGTCTCTCATATAGCCATCCCAGAAATACCTCTCACATATACTTCAGGAAATACCTCACTTATACTCCTTATAGAAATACCTTTCACATAGGCCTCTCAGAAATGTCTCTCATATAGCCATCCCAGAAATACCTCTCACATATACTTCAGGAAATACCTCACTTATACCCTTATAGAAATACCTTTCACATAGGCCTCTCAGAAATGTCTCTCATATAGCCATCCCAGAAATACCTCTCACATATACTTCAGGAAATACCTCACTTATACTCCTTATAGAAATACCTTTCACATAGGCCTCTCAGAAATGTCTCTCATATAGCCATCCCAGAAATACCTCTCACATATACTTCAGGAAATACCTCACTTATACTCCTTATAGAAATACCTTTCACATAGGCCTCTCAGAAATGTCTCTCATATAGCCATCCCAGAAATACCTCTCACATATACTTCAGGAAATACCTCACTTATACTCCTTATAGAAATACCTTTCACATAGGCCTCTCAGAAATGTCTCTCATATAGCCATCCCAGAAATACCTCTCACATATACTTCAGGAAATACCTCACTTATACTCCTTATAGAAATACCTTTCACATAGGCCTCTCAGAAATGTCTCTCATATAGCCATCCCAGAAATACCTCTCACATATCCCTCCTACAAATACATTTTACGTAAGACATTATTGGTAATAGTTTCTTCATATAACTAATGTGTAACCATTATGTGCGAGGTATTTCTAGGTGGTAATACTTGGGGGGTATTTCTGCCGTACACTATACTTGATTCTTGCTACCATACTCTTTAAAAAAAAGTAAAAATTGTTGCCATATCTAAATTTGGGCTGGCCAATCCCCATATTCCAGCGTTTGCATAGTTCGAAAGCATTTACACAATATTAGGGATAATTTATTATTTTCGACCCTACAGTCTTTTCACCCTTTTCCCCACAGACCATATTTTCCCTACTGTACCACGATTTCGATGGAGACTTTTCTTCTGACCTTCAGTCTTTAGTCTCACCAATTCCACCCTTTACATTTAACACACTACAATATTAACAAGAGTCAACAATTATCTATCCTACATATCCTTCTAATCTGTACTTTCTAATTGCATGCTAATGCAAGAATTTTAGTAACACTCTATATTGAGTGGCTCTTGGGCCTTGCATTGCGTGAAGAGTAAAGATAAATGAATATCGATAAAGGTCTGCTTCAATATTTTGCTAACCAACACTTTATGGCATGCGCCCTTAATGTAAAATGAGTTAATTAAATTTATATATAGTTTTATTTGTTGTATCCTCTTTCAAATTAGCATTTTAGTTTCCATTTGAAACCCATCGACATAGTAAGTAATTCCTGATTAATTAAATGATAAACTGGCCGTTATTCTATTTGCAGGAATTTCTGTTTTGATTTCATGCTGGAGAAGGCGAGGGGAAAAGGTAGATATAAACCCTGGACTTCGTCCAGTAGTTGGAGAAGACAGGAGCGCTTACTACTCAGTTGATTATAGTAATTGTATTCCAATTGAGTTAGAGGAAGCGAGATACTTCAATAATAAAATAAATAAATAATTATATATATATATATATATATATATATATATATATATATATATATATATATATATATATATATATCCAGGCTCTGAAATCTCTGATCTTTCAGCCAGTCGAAGAATTGTAATGCAAACGATTAGACTCAGAGGTCAGTCTCCGGGGTTTGTTCTCTTTTTCCGCGTCAACAAAAACAAAACCAAAGGCTTAATGAAATCCATTCCGAGTGCATATATTTTTTTTTATTTTCTATTTTCCTTCAATATACAAGCGATGCAGACAAAACCGGCATCAATAACGCTTCGAAATAAATTGAAAAAAACTATCGAGATGTATTTAACGAACAACTGTTTCGTTTTGGTTTCACCCATGGTGGGTTCCATGACCAAATTGGTGAAAGTGACGACCATGAAATAAGTTCTGTCGGATTGTATGACCCGAGTTCCAAATACTTCAGACATTTTTTTTTTATTTCCAGCTTACGCCAACGCTCCAAAAATATTTCAGTCGAGAGTATTGCGGTAAAATATGATTGATCAAAAATCGGAATAAAATAATATTTAAAATAAATTGATTATCAGTATTATGTGTATATATATTTAATTATTGTTTTAATCAATTCATCCCAAGCGAGGCGGTAATTCTACTAAGACGCAAGGAAGGAAGTGAATTTAGATGCAATTGGAAACCGAATAATAGTACAAATTTTAGCGTTTAGGTGGAGAAGTTGAATCTTCTATCCTTTTCAAAAGTCCAAACCTTTCGAACATTGATTGGATCTGTCCTACTGTATGGATCAGGAACTTAGACATTATCTGTTCTTCTTGAAAGACGACTGGATAGATCATATATAAATCTACTTAGAAAAATCCAGAACACCAGTTAGAGATCCCATGCAGCTCTTAACACAAATTACGGGGAACTGAGACCAATCTCCCTTAAACTCAATCAAAAACGATTACAGTTTGCCTGCCACTGCCACCGAGTGGATAGGGAGGTTGTCTCTTCCTTATTTAAGTGGCATCCTTCTGTAAGTTTCTTCGAACGAAAATTGTCTTTCTCAGCCACCATAGCTCGGGACTCAGGGTTGGACATTAGGTATCTGGGGACGGATTCTTAATAGAGTTCCAACCAACCACAGAGAGGCTGAAGGATGATGATGATGATGAAGTTGAATTCAGAATGAAATTAGACATATTTTGAACAGACTGTACAAATCTATGAGAAATCACTTTCATATTTAATATATTTATTAACATTAATGAGATTCTTTAAAAATAAGACGGTCTTTTATAATAAGGATTTACTCGTCCGTCTGCACAAGAGAAATTGCATATTAAAATCTGTTAGCTGAAACTGTTAATGAAAATAAAATAGATATTGTTTCCGTTTTTATTCTTTTTATTTGATGCGCAACATGAAGCCAAAAAATATTTTCAATGGACTTTTAAAAATGATGTTCGCTGCGCTCATGCTTATCGCCTAAGATCAACAGGCGGACCGGATGCAGCCTTCGGGACGGAGTTGGATCAACCATGATATACGTCATCATTTAGTTGACAGAGGTCATTATTATTGCATGAGATGTTAAAACACGCCAGAGATTGAACTTTAGGTAGGATGAGGACGTTAGATGGACAATAACTTTTGGCGTTCTCAACATCTGCACTCGTCATGTCAATAAAAATAAAGCGATTCCCAGCACAGATAATTGTTGTAACAAGAATAAGGACTAAAACAAGTTAAACTATGTTAGCAATAGGGAAGGGAACGTCTATAAAACACAAAATGCAATACAACTTGTAATCATAAAAAAATATGGAAGAGTGCATTAAATAAAGAAATAGAATTAAATAAAATATTCGATAAAATTGAAAATAAGTTGATGCAAAAAAGATTATCGCTTTTTTATGTAGTATCTGTTAAGCAATATATGATATCTGTTAACAAATTCAATTAAACTATATAACCTCTAACCTCTTGATGAACGGATAGCGTTTGCGGAACTTGATGTCGTTGCAGATAAGTTTTCATCATTTTTTGTTTACAACCTCTGTCTGCCTGCCTGGCTCTCTCTCTCTCTCTCTCTGTGTCTCTCTCTCTATTGTTATATCTACGCAGAGGAAAGAGAGAAGTTTATTAAAAAAAACTGCTATCAAATCTGCTAATAGAAAATTCATTGCCAAAACAAGATAGACAGTAGATATATACATATGAATAGATATATATAAACAGACTGTTATATATATAATTTACTAATACGTCCCTTTGATAGTGTTACTAATTTGTGATTTAAGTATTTACACATACATATACACACGCATATATATATTTATATTTATATAAAAACATAAAAGTCAAACATTAATTTCGTGTAATCGTCACATTTGAAATAGATGGACGATTTTATGCATTTAAAAGTGTGCAGTACGTCTAGCGGCATGCACATTCAAGAAATCCTAGTAAAGAAAATGAGTTCTCCTTCATGGGGTCAAAGCTGCATACCTCTTTGTATGGGAAATCACTGTTTCATGATGCGTGATTTACCGTTCACCACGTCGTAAGTTACGCTAAGGAAGGATTTATTTTCCGTTTTTAAGGAAAGCACATATTGTTCATTCACCGCCTAACAAATATAAATTTAACAATTAAATAAATAAAACTAATAAATAATATTAAAAAAAAATTTTAATAAACAAAAATGCCATATATATATAAATATATATATATATATATATATATATATATATAGAGAGAGAGAGAGAGAGGGGGGGAGAGAGGGAGATAGAGAGAGAGAGAGAGAGAGAGAGAGAGAGAGAGAGAGAGACCTGGCTAGTATGGCACTTAAGAAAGCACAAATGAAATATGATTTTCCTTACCTGATTTTCTCCATAATAGCCCTGCTAGCATGCATAAGTTTAAAACAAAAAGGCATATCCACTGCTGACCATCATTTATCGTTCAGGATAGTAGAGTCCTCTCTCTCTCTCTCTCTCTCTCTATATATATATATATATATATATATATATATATATATATATATATATATATATATATATATATATATATATGAAATGGAAAAAGTCCGACAATAATTATAAAAAACATTTTTTTATGTTTGTAGGTTCTTTTTATAGACACACATATTTAAGTAAATGCCCTGTTTATAATAAACAGTATTAAACGACATTTACCGGCCTGAATGTCTGAGAAATTTTCATAGGAAATATGCGTCCTCCGACAGGAATCGAACCTGTATCCTATACGGAACCGTCATATAGACTGTGGCTCAATCGGTAAAGCACTTCAGACTATATTATATATATATATATATATATATATATATATATATATATATATATATATATATATATATATATATATATATATATATATATATATATATATATATATATATATATAATCATAGATAACTAGACTCGTTTCGAAAAACCCTCGAATTTTTGATTTGCGAATAATCAAATCAATATTGAGGGCAAAAAGGTTTTAAAAAAGAGCTACAAACATGAATTTCCGCATATATATATATATATTTTCGAAACGAGTCTAGTTATCTATGATTATATATATATATATATATATATATATATATATATATATATATATATATATATATATATATATATATATAAAGTTCAAAAATTAATTTTCGTGAAATCGTCGCATTTGAAATAGAGGGACAATGTTTTTTTCATTAGGCCTGTCGGTTCGCGCATTCAAAATTTAATAATAAAAAATAAAACTAATAAATAAAATGGTTTTAAATTTTTAATAAATAAAAATGTCCTACATCTATGAATCTCTAATGAGGGTTTGCTACGTACTGACCCTTTAGAAATGCATTGCGATGACGAATACATTTATTACCTTCGTAGTTTTTTTCTAATTTGTTTGTTTTTATGCCGTGATCCGTAGGGATACGATGTGTACATCAGCCACTGAGCGGCATTTCTTATGCAAAATAGCCTGACGAAGCCGGACATTCTCCAGGTTGGTTTGGAATTCAGAGTTTTTTCTTAATCCTAGACCGGTTGACACCTAAGGATAATAAAACCCGCTCAGTCCTGCTATTTATCCATAGGGGGAGATAAAGAGGATTCATACGGTATTGGCACGTATGTGATTATAATGGATTTGACTGGATTTCGAACTCGGCTCTCAGATTCCTCAATCCGTGCCGCTATCCATTACCTCAAAGTAAATTAGCCTTATACTAAACAAACTTTACTCAATAATCTTTTAATGTCGTGGGCAGTGTCGAACAAAAGTTCTATAATTGGAGTGATATCCATTTCCAATCAGAATTCGTTATTTTAATCCCGCGTTCTCCTCTCTATCGGACACTCCCTATCAATCGACGACTGCAACCCCTGCCTCATACCACCCTCCCACCATTAATATACATTGTTCGTGTTTTTAATGCTTTTCATTAAAAAGTTTTCTAATGTTCTCCAGAGATTAAAAGGAGACAAAAAAGAAAAGAAAACGTTTTCACATAGAAAAACATTCCTATTTTTTTTTTCTCTGGAGAACAAAAGAATGAAAACTGAATGGACGTTTTGTTAAAAAGTAATTAATGAAATTTGTTTAAAAATAATGCATTGCCCAAGCGCCATGTTTAGAAAATGTTGAAACAAAAGAAAAATTTTTGTAATGAAGATTAGCTAATTGGTCTAAATATAGATATCCTGCTCACTTCGGCATATATTTTTTCCACTCATATACACTCTCTCTCTCTCTCTCTCTCTCTCTCTGACTCTGTCTCTGTGTATCTCTGTACACACACACACACACACACAGATATATATATATATGTGTGTGTGTGTGTGTGCATTTTTTGAAGAGCCGAATAAAGAGACCTGGTGCACTATGTGCGACAAGGTCCCCAAACAATACTCCGCAGGTTTTGAATTCAGAGTTGTCCTTCTCCTAGACCAGTTGTCGTCCAAGGTTATAGAACCCAGGGTCTGATATTTACCCATAGCTGGAGGGAGAAGAAGAGGATTCACACCTTTCCTATCTCTCTCTCTCTAGTTCGTAGGTCTGATGTATTGGATCGTAATTACGATTACAATGTAATAAATTATAACCATGGAATATTAGTGTTTCAGGCGTTTTTTATTATATCATTACTCTGTCCTGGACATAGAGTTCTACGTGGATTCTCTCCTCATGAAAATTCATTTATATATATATATATATATATATATATATATATATGTGTGTGTGTGTGTGTGTGTGTGTGCGTGCGTGATTGTGTATATATATAAATATATATATAAATATATATATGTATTGACAACTAATATTATATATATATATGGAGAGAGAGAGAGGGAGCTGTGTAGGTGTGCGTCAAATATTTTGCAAAACACTATATTATAGTAGACAGACACGTGATGAATGCAATTCAATTTCAAGCATTGCCATCGACCCATCGTCAAATATGGTTTTTAATTCAGCTACGGTCTTACACTCTCCTGTAGAGATGGGGCAATGGTAGGTATCTTGCAGGAGCTGGTACATAAATGACACACAGCGTGTAATAAATGATTTATGTGCGCATGTGGTGTCTTTGAAATTTTCGTGGCCTTCTCCACGTAGACAAACGCTACGACATTCATTACAGATTTGTAGCCACATTTTATGGGAGTTTCACGTAAAAAACACTTTCAAGTGTCTCTTTTGGGTTTTTTTCATGCTTAACACAATTCTGTTCAAAAGTCTTACCATTTTGCGTTCGTTTCCTGTAAGATGGAAAAATGTGCGGCTACGTTTCCACAGTTATTTTGCATAACGTTTGCCTTGTGTGATGTGTTTTATGATTCTGTTTGCGAAATAGTCTTTCTTTTTCTTTTGACAATACACTGTATAGAAAGTGGCTTTGAATTTTGTCGTCTTTTTTCTAGACCTCATTACTCTCCATCATAATCAGCGTTGAAGTAGGAGAGACTCTATACTGGCAGATAGACTGCGTTCGATGATTTCAACGTAGCCCGCGTACATTTGTCACCGAAGATCCAAAATATGGCAGTGACACTGTTTGTGAAATCGCTCCAACTTTTTCGTTCGTTTCTGGTCTGTATTTTTCTGGACTTCTTCATTCGATGCTGGATGGGAGATTTCATCATTCAGGGCTTTTTTCTTATATTTCAAGGAGAGCCTGAATTTCCTAACCACAAACATATCTGCTTGAATCAACGCCGGCTTATCTTTAGGAGATTGGTACATTACGGCGCGTTTTTTTTTCAAGCTAATCATTTGATGGAAATCGCTGAATGACGCCGAGAAGGCAGACATACGTTGCATATTCCTTTATCTAAATCTTGTGGGTACACACACAAACACACACACACACACGCACACACGCACACACATACATGCATGCATATCTATCTAAACAGAAGCACACAAACATATATATATATATATATATATATATTTACCGAGTATAAGAGCAAAATTGTCCAAATCGTGTAACAGCATAATTATTTAGTTTTTTTTCTCCAGGTTTTCAGATAAAACGTTTAGCCATGTTGACCCCATTGTTTGTAAGAATCAATAAAAAAAAACAAACCTTCGAGTTATTCTGCTAAAACGAGAGGTGGTTAAAATTATTTTGTGTCAGCCTCACTCTTTTCCCAATGGAGCAATGGGGAGAGGAAAAACATCATTCAGGCCTTCAGTAATGATGTCAACATTCATACTCTGTTTTACATCTTCAAAGTTCATTCAAGATCATCAAAATAGCGGTGAATAAGTTTAAAAAAAGAAGAAGTAACTGTAGAAAGGAAAACTGGATCAAGAGGTCACAACAGGAAGAGAGATCACCATTTCAATTCAGAGTTAAAGAAATCAATTACAAAAAATCGAACTTAATTCCTAAGGCATTTAACACGTGAGAGAGAAATCTCAATAACAGTTCAAAGAGCAGTGAAAAAAAAAACTTGAAAAGGAAATCATACGTGAAACCTGTGAGGCACCTTGAAACTCCAGGACAGAACTTTAGAAAGTTAGAGAGGACGAAGATCACCTTGAATATTTTGGAACATTATGATGGAATAAAATATATATATATATTCGAAATTTATTTCATGAGCTTCTGAACCTTAGCTATGATTAATTAATGATAAACGTGTCATTTTCACGATACTTCCGTTAAGCTTAGAGAATGATTATATATTCTTATTTATCAGAGTACAATAGCGTTATAAAAACCTTGGAGAATTGAAGGAAGAAATTTTTAATCATTGCTAAGTTCAGAGCTTAATCTGACAAGTGGACAATTTTGGATTAGAAGGTCTGAAGAATTGGGGCTTTTTTTAAGACCCTAACGAAATAAATATAACCTCATGAAATTTTAGGTGTTCGTGTCTTTAATAATACATATATATATATATATATATATATATATATATATATATATATATATATATATAATTTCAAGTGTTCTCTTACATTAAATTGTCTCTATCTCCGTGTATTTAACCAGATTCGCCTGAGTTATCTCTCCCAATCTCTCCCCTTCTATCGAGATTATCTTTCACCATAACCAACCATCTCACAGATTTGTACGTCTATCTCAAACATCCACGTCTACACAACGCCTAATGAAAAACGACCACATGGAGTAAAACATTTTCACCCCGCCCCGTACGCTCTTGTCCCACGCGTTCATCTTCCATCCCCGTCCCTCCTAAGAGACTACCCAGATCTATCCACCTCTGAGAGCTTAAAATGTTCGATTTACAAAAGGATTAAAAGTGGATGAATAGGCTGTAAATTATATAATTAATCGATTGATAATTGCCATTGAATGAATTTTTAATTTTAAAAGAAGAGAGGAATAGTTAAGGGTAGGGTGGATTAGAGAGAATGGTGGGAAAAGGAGTTAAGTGGTGTAGAGAAGGAAAGAGAGATAGAGGAGAGAGAGCAGGAGTAAGAGTGAACGGTAGAGGGAAAGGGAGAGAATGGGTTAGAGAAATAAGGAAAAGAGAAGAGTAAAAAAGGAGAAAGGATGAATGAAGGAGAGGGAAAAGGAAACAAATACATCATGTTGGAAAAGAAAGAAAGAAAGAAAGAAAGAAAGAAAGAAAGAAAAAAAAGAAAGAAAGAATTGAAGTAGGCGAGACAGAGCAAAGCGTGGAAACAAAAAAAACGAAAGAGAGTGAATCTCAGAAAGAGAAAAAAAGAAAGGATGTAAAAGAGAGAAAGCAAACAAGAAAATGTTATACTACCTATTCTATGGTAAATAGACTCTCCCATAGATACTAAGTAGTAGTAGTAGCAGTTTGCGAGGGGAGATCAGTAGCTGAGTCAGTCAGTCGATGTCGGACATTAAAGTATCAACCACCACAACTAGATTGCTGCGTCCTTAACTATTTATTTCAAGTTTCTAACGTTTTGTACGTCGAACCTTTTTAGGACCGACTTAGTGAAGTACAAGCCTCCACTGTGAAAAACTACTCTACAACAGAAAGGAAATGGAGGTAGAGGAAAAGAAACAAAACAGAGACCGTCTTCATTGATTGTGCGGAAGAGTTCGATTGGTTGATTCGTTTTTTACGTCTTATCAACCCTTTGTAAATTATTTAAAGTCAGAAAATATTTTCAGACTGTAAGAATTCATTTTAAGATAATAATAATAATTTAGTGATACAAGTCTTACTATTTAACCTATAACTGGGGGTGAAAGAAGAGGTAGATTAATTCCTGTTCTAAGGGTAATTGAGCGCAAGTGATTATCACGAACCCAACTAAAATTGGAACTTGGGTCTCCAGTTATGATTTTTCGAGTCATTATCCGTTACACCATCCGGACATCCCCAAGTTGTCACCATTCTAGGTACTGACCATGCTTGAGCGTACAAGACCATGTATTTCAACGCGATGTGTCTGTAAGCCAGGAGACGTAGAGGCCGACGAGAAAATAAAAGCGACAA
The DNA here is from genome assembly GCA_903632075.3 of Acanthosepion pharaonis. Lineage (NCBI taxonomy): Eukaryota > Metazoa > Mollusca > Cephalopoda > Sepiida > Sepiidae > Acanthosepion > Acanthosepion pharaonis. The sequence goes on along the minus strand of CAHIKZ030000891.1, from coordinate 760,379 downwards.
ACAGAGGGTGAAAAGAGAGAGTGAGCGGCTAAAAGAGTACGAGGAGAGAAAAAAAGTAAAAGAGAAGGAGTTGAAGGCGGAAGGTAATCAATGAAAAGAGAGAGTAAGACAAATAAATGAACGACAGACAAAAATAACCGAGAAAAAGAAAGAGAAATTTAAAAACGAAAGAGAGAAAGAAACGTAGTGAGAGGGAAGAGAAGAGCAGGTGGAAATAGTGAAAATAATAGTTGAGAAGTAAGAGAGGTGGGGTGAGAGCTATAGAGAAAGATAGATTAGAAAAGAATGGATAGACGAAGCGTATAACAGATGGTAGAGAGATGGAAAAAAAAAGAGTGTATAAGGGAGGAGGAAACGATAATACTTCTCTCTCAGTATGTTTATACTTTCAAATCATTAGTGGGAATTGTAATTGACCATTAAACAGGCGCGTTGACATTGTGCAAAGAACAATACTTGCATTTTCCAACTAAAGACCCTGTTCCAATATTACCATGGTCGATTTTTTCAGGAAGGTTACTTCTTGACATTATCAGACCTGGATAGAAATCTCAATCTGCAGCACTGTTGGGTAGTGCCTGAAAACCGCCCGTCTATTTTAGGTTTTCCCCCGTGCCTAGGCGCTCCGCTTACAACCATGGTAAAGAAAATCTTAACATGAAAGGAAACTGCTGATAAGAACATAAAAATATTAAGTTCGATTTCCCTTATACTCGTTTTTGATTACATTCAAATCAACATAAATGACTTTGAGATGTATATGATTAAAATGATTTTAATCTCACATGTTGAATTGAAAAATAAACTGATATTAAAAACAAAACTTTAATAGATTTCTTTTCATTCCAACTGATTAGAAATCTAAAAATAATGTTTCTAGATGAATAAATTTATTTACGATGTAACATATTTGCTTTGCCATTTAGTTACACATATCCAAAGCCTAATATCGTCGAGGCTTATTTCTCAAGCTTAGCGGCCATACACCAACCATTTTAAACCTGTGTTGTTGTTGTTGTTTTTTTCTTTTTATGTGCCATTTCCTTTCAGGGCGGAGGCGATCATGGCTCTTCACCTCCCTCTATCGCTTGCAGCTCTTAACTAACTTCTCCCTCTGCTATCTCCCAAGACACCTCGCTCGTTGTGTATGCGTATGTATGCTGTTTGCTAAAACCCTCAGAACTTGGAAACGGACCCACATTTAGAAACATTAAACTGCAGTTCAATTATGATAAGCAGTGAATCCTTCAAAGTTGCAGATATCTCTAAGGCAGTGGTTCCCAGCCGATTTTGGGCCATGCCCCACTTTGCTATTTCTAATATTCTTTTGCCTCCACCCATCTGTAATATTTTATTCTTGCATATTCAAAATTTTACTGCAATTCACGCGGAGGAAGCTTAAACGGCCATTAACTTGGTTTCTAAACAAGCCTCCAAAGACCATGGCATCCATGAAAGAGAAAAAATTTAAAAAAACAAAAAACATAGTTAAATATATATCGTTTCAAAATATATAATAGAGAACTGAAAGGCAGAAATATAAAATATTTGAATGAAAGCTTTATTCTGTAATATACTTTGATCGTTTTAATCATCAAATAATAATGCAAAATGAGATTTGAGCTCACTAGAATAAAGTTCACTGTTCAAAACTCATTCTCGAATTGCCCCTTATTCAGTTGGTATAATAAGCCGAAGGGTGACATCCTACGCATGCCACACTGAAATATTACCATGCCCCACCGGCAGAGCAAGCGCCCTGAGTTGGGAATCATTGCTCTAAGGCGTTTGATAGTGTTTGGCCTGCTGGCCTTCTTTGGGGATACGGTGTAACAGGACGATTATTTGATTTTATACAATCATTCATGTCAAAGCATGAAATGAAGGTCGTCCTAAACGGATTCTCCTCCAGTTCCTCTCATACGAACGCTGGTGCTCCCCAAGTCACTATCTTGGGTCCTACACTGTTTCTGGTCTTCATTAACTCCCATGTAGGTATCTACTATTTACTCGTGTCTTAATAGTAAATCTGGCATCGCTGACAAAACTAACCTGGTCAGCGGTCTTGAAAACGACCTCCAATCTGTGGTTGACTGAGTCAGGAAATTTTGGCTTGTGAACTTTAATGCCTCCAAAACGAAACTGTTCTTATTTACCCATCATAGAGAAGCCTCCCTGTCTCCTATCAGCATGGCTGATTACCAAATTCTGAGGTCTAACAACTACATTGAATCAATAGCTTCATCTACTGCAAGGATAGTTGTTTCTCTGTGTTGCGCCAGAAGTTTTTTCTCTCCCGAATCCATCCTTCAAATTTACAATATGATTCGTCCTTGCATTGAATATTGTTGCCGAATATCGTCTAGTTTGCTCGCTGTTCATCTAGAGGTCCTAGACAAAATCCAGAAACGGATATGCAATGTGATAGGTCCTGATCTGGCATCTCGTCTACAATCACTTTCTCATAGACGTGATGTGGCTTCCTTCTCTGTTTTCACTGGTACATCAACTGCATGAATTTAAGCGAGCTATTAGGTTGGCATCTCGGGCCTACTCTTTCACTGTCGAAACTGTTACATGTAGCCGCCTTTTCTACTCCAATAGATTCTTATCTCGCACTTCCCGACAGTGGAACTCCCTTCCTCTTACTTGCTTCCCTGATAGCTATAGTCTTCATATATTCAAATGTAATGTCAATCGACATCTTCTGGTGCCTTGATTCCGATCTGCGTCCTCCTCTATATCTGTTCCTCAAACACCACTCTTTACTCTTGCACACACTCTCTGTAAACCCCTGCGTGCTAGAGGCATTCCCGCCTTGCTGGAGGAGGGTGCTTAAAAAATTGGAAATATTCGTTTCTATTGTTTTAAATGTTCTCAAATGAATTCAAGACCGCTTGTCAACGTGACCAACACATTATTTTTTTTAAAAAAAAATATTTCTTCTTAGACAAATGTTTGATGAATCTAGAAGAATAAAAACTATTTTTTTTCTTTCTAGAATAAAATATGTTCTGTAACGTGTCTCTGCGTGGGAGAAAGCAAATCCCAATGGATGATATCCTAGTATTTATTTATAATATTCAATCAATAAAAAGCTCGAGAGCCAATCAATATAGCGCGTTACTTTTAAAATTGCTTATTATTTTAATTTTTATTTTCTGCAATGATGTTCGCTCTGTACAAAGACCATGACCCTCGCAGTAGAGGTTTACAGAGTAAGAGGCATAGATTATGGGGATATGTGAAGAAATTAAGGGTTACTTGAATAGGTTAAAATTGTAGTTATTGGTGAAGAATCCTCTTTGGAGTCGGTTCCACAAAACAGCTGTTCGTATGAAGAAGCTGTTTTAACTTACATCTCACCAATGCACTACGCAAGGAATGATGGTGGTTCGCGACAATCGGTGTGGCATCTTATAAATGAGTTGTTAGACGAAATATAGAAGAAGAATTAAGAGGATGGGGAGGTTAACCGTTGATTGATTTTTTTTTACGGTATATCAACCTCAATGGGTTATTTAAAACCGACAATATTTTTATTGCTCGTAATATCTTTTTTTTCCAAAAAAAGTATTTCTGGTAATATTTTTTTCAAAAAAAATTGCTGGTATTAAAACTTATTTTTACACTTTCATAGGGTTTTGACCCCGTTTTGGAGATTACCTATTTGCCCATAGTTGGGACTCTAATAGGTGCTACCACCCCGGGTCAGGGTGAACTTGGGAACAACAGCATTTAAGAGGTGGTTCCACGCACCTCAAAATCTCTTGATGAGATGCATTGCTGTCGGATGTAGTTTATCGTCTTACCCAGGACGCTGATGTAGTTAATCGTCTTCCCCAGGACTTGGATTTAGTTAATCGTCTTACCCAGGACAATTGATATAGTTTATCGTCTTAAACATTTGATAAGATTGTAGCGTTCCTAGAGGCATCAACGATGGTGTCTGTTTTACAACGTTGCAGTTCTTACGAAACTGTTATCTGAGTGGAACTTCTAACATTTGAAATATGGGGGAAATGGGGATGATTCGACTCCGTGGAAGTAGGATGGCGTTTGCAGCTGTCAAGGTTTGAACTGGTGGAACTAAATAATGGTGCTCACCTCAACAGTTGTCATGTAAATAAAGATAGGGTACATTTGTCATGGAAATAAAGATGAATAAAAAAATATTAGAAAAATTGATAGTTTTTCGATATTGAATGAACTCAGTTTCCCTAAGACGACGCATATATCGACACAACTTCACGATTATTTTTGACGGTAGAAAAAGATATTTATAAAGAAAACACACCACAGAGTATTATGTGGGACCTAAAGTCACTAGCCTAGCGAGTAATCTGTTGAAAATGAGTTCGTGATATATTGCTCTACAGCAAGCGGCCAAAATCCTGTGGTTTATTTTTTAGCTTTTTTAGACTTTTTGCTTTTTGCTTTCTCTTTGTCAGAATTTTACTAACGAAGCTTCGAACAAGAAAATGTGTGTTCTGAATTTCGTTAACATGTCGACTGTTGAATGACGAGAGAAAATAGAAGCGGGGAAAAATAAAAAAAAAAACTAAAAAAAAAACATGTAAATTGTCTTGTAAAAAAAACGGTTGGAATGTGAAATCAGTTAAAATGATTGACGCAAATCGTAAATTGAAATAGGTAGAAAATAAAAAGCATATTTTCTTCAAAATAATTTAACGTTTTCTTTGGAACAGAACAAAAAAAGACGCCTGATGGAATAGACGAGGGAAAAAAACCTGGAAGAATGGTAATGAACATGTAAAAGAATGATAAGAGACATATTCCTCAAACTTCCGTGTCTGTGTGACTAGCACGATTACGACTCGATCGTCAATTGGAAAGTCAATTCTCATCTGATAGATGTTATTTCTTTTTTGATGAAACCATTCTATAACAATGAAATACAGACATCAGTTCAGTTTTATGCAAATCCTTCAGCTATTTTCATGTGCGAATCTTTTCTGTAGTAAATAACGATCGAACTTAACGCTAACCATAACTGTATAGACCCTTGACTTCCACCTATCATGACGTATGGGTGTTCTTTCAACGAGGCGCATTGTTTGAACGTCTTTCCGGCCTCAAGCTCATACCAAACCTCAAGATATATTTCTAAAAATATGGAAAATGGTCAGTTCAATGTTTTTACCACTCATGTAAATATTTGATACGACCTGCTTTACTCTATCATTACAATAGCCAGATAAGACGCATATATGTATTGATTCAATGTCTCGGCTGGAGTTGGCCAGACATCACTTGACAGATTTCCAAACCGTCTACGCGACCTGTAGGGTGATGAATTAATTTTTGAATCTACAACCCCTTTCCCAGAGGTGAAATATCGAAAGCCTGTATACTATCGCTATTTCTATGGCAAGTTGTCTGACGAAATACAATCTTTGGTTTCACAAATCTTAACCCTTACAGCTGGAACCCGCCATTCCCCGTACAAAATCATGCTTATTCCCTTTGTATTCCATTAGTAAGGAGTAAGTTCCACTCAGACGGATTCTTACCAAGAATTGCTGCTTTATGAAACAGACTCAATGAGACTGCTTTCCCAATTTCTACAATCTTGACCTTTTCATTAATCGTTATATTACCTACATAAACTCAAGAACTGGATATATTATGTTGTACTTCACTCATATACCACTACACAATAATCTTTTACATTTGGCGGCTCTTGGGCCTTCAATTGGCTGAGCATTAGTATAAAATAGTATAACATTCACGAGGTTTCAGGTGCTGTACACCCGATCTTCTTCATTTTTCCTATTTATTGATATTTCGAACCGAAATCTTTATTGAGTCAACGGGGGTAGATTAAGCTAATTCCACGTATCATGCCTCATGATATCTTAGTTTCACTTAATTCTCCAATAGTATTTGGCCCCATTGGATAAAGGCGTTGGTTGATTGATCATAAAAGTGATTCACCTAATGAGTTGTTAGTTCGATCCCTGGACTTAGCGGAGAAAACAAAAAAATATGAAGGCGAATAAACTGAAAACAAGACACCCAAGGGCGTTATATGTGGAATTATAACAATTTATTGCCTTGGACTAAATGAAAGTGTTCTGTCCTGTTCGAAATTCAAACAAAAATCGCCTGAAGAAGTCCAGAGCGTACAACGGCTGAAACGTTGGGCATATAACAAAAAAAATAAAAAATAATGAGGACAAAAGTCCTGACAATGAAAATAGTGTAAATAGTTACAATACCTAATCTCAGAAATATAGACAGATAAGAAAGAGTCAGCTGAGATTTCTGGGTGGCATAAACAGGAGGGGGAGATCTTCGGAAATGTGGTACGAAGGACGACATGAAGGCAAATGTTAAAACAGGAAGTGATATGAATGGTAAAAAGACAAACATTGCAAAAATATACAAAGGATAGAAACTTGTGGAGACCTACGTTTCATCACTTCCGGTTTATTTATGGAGACTTCCGTTTCATCACTTCCGGTTTATTTATGGAGACTTACGTTTCATCACTTCCGGTTTATTTATGGAGACCTACGTTTCATCACTTCCGGTTTATTTATCTGTATATATTCTTATACAGATTGCGATGGGTAAATTGTCGCAATATTATATTTTTAATTTCGCGCTTATGCGTTGTTTGTTTTAGATTTTATCGACAGCACCGTATAGTAAGCTCACTGAGGCACCCTTCTAGGAGGAGAAAAAAGAACATGATGACTTAATTCATTCCGCCATAAACTTGGAAACGGCATGCTGTACTGCTTGGTCTTCGCGCCAGAATCTCCAATACGATCATTTCAGAGTGTGTGGGTGTCAATCCGGGGAAATATGCAGAGGATTCGGAAAAAGTAGGATGATTCTATTGTTGATTACGGAGGGTAGATGGCAGCTCGGAAAACTCACTTTGATTGTTCTGATACAAAAAAAAAAAAAAAAAAAAAACCTTTTAATTTGTTGGTGAGGACCTCAGACTCAACACCGAGGTCTACATCATCAAGTACCTTGAGGAAGTTGTGCTGTCATGGGTCAAGAGCGTGTCTGCTGGAAGATCCTATGGCTGGCAACAAGACTCTGCACCATGCCACACAAGCAAGGGAACCCAGTCATGGCTGTCAGACAATTTCTGCAACCACATCACCACTTACATCTCGCTATCTTACTTCCCAGACTGCAAGAGAGAGAGAGAGAGAGAGAGAGAGAGAGAGAGAGAGAGAGAGAGAGAGCATACGAACTTTATGGATACCCTGCATATCTATTAGTTACTTCGAAATTATTGTGCAAGGATCGACAGACATCTGAAGAACGAGGGAGAGCACAACGTTCGAAACGTTATTGTAACAACAAAGATGAGGACAATAGTTCACTTGTATATAATGTAAGTAATTTTGACTCCATCGAAAATAGAGAAATGGACGCATTCTCCAAGAGGAAATCTTGTTTGTGTTTAATTTGAGATTTTTAAGGGTGTCTGAGAGCAAGACAACGGCAGCAACATTAATTCTTCGAATAAAGTTTTCTTGCGTACGACGTTCATTAACAGCGAGTTGAACAAGAAAACGCGTAGATTTTCTGAATGTCGAACGAATTAAGACGTTTAGCGAATAGAGCTGCAGTCTGTGAAGTGCTTTCTCAAAAGCCATTAACATCCAGAGAGGAAGCTTGGACATTCAGAAGGAAAGCAAAAGGGCGTAAAGTGAAGGAAGGTTGCAAAGTCGGGTTGGAGACACAGGTGATGTAATGCTTAGCGCCTTGCAAAGCAAAATCTTCGAGCTTCGTTCGAAATCCTGTCGAGTTCCTAACATTCAGTTTTGCGCAAATACCCGTAGGAAATGTACGAATCCATTCGTTCTCGCTACAGCAATGGGGTAAAAATAAGGCCGACTGAGCAATTTAGCCTTTGCTAACAACGAGAACAAAAATGAAACATTGAGAATTTTAATATAAACAGCGAGAATAAATATTTCAAAAAAGCAGTAGTGTTTTCATTATTCTAATGTTTTAGAATGCCTCATCTTCTAATATGTGTGGAAATGAACACGTTAGCCTTAGCTGACAGCTAGTCAAGAAAAATAAGGTCAACTGAGTACGTTAGCCTTTGCTGACAACTAGTCGGGAAAAAATAAGGAGATTTGAACATGTTGGCCTTTGCTGACAGCTAGTTGTGAAAATTAAGGTAGACTTAGCTATTTAGTCTTTGCTGCTAACTAGTAGAGAAAAATATGCTAGACTGTACACGTTAGCATTAGCTGACAACTAGTCAAGTCTTTGCTGACAATTCGTCCAGAAAAAATAAGGTAGACTGAACATGTTAAGATTTGCAGAAAACTAGCCGTGAAAATAGGGTAGACTGAGCACTTTACCTTTGTGTCAACCAATGGAGAGAAAATACGGTAGATTGAACATGTTAGTTTTAGCTGAGAACTAGCCGAGAAAAATAAGGTTGAATGACCACTTTAGCCTTTGCTGACAAATCGTCGAGAAAAATAAGGTAGACTGAACATGTCAGGCTTTGCTGGCAACTAGTCGTAAGAAATAAGTTAGACTGAACACGTTATTTTTTGCTGACAACTAGTCGTAAAAAATAAGTTAGACTGAACACGTTAGCTTTTGCTGACATCTAGACGTAAAAAATAAAGCCAACTGAGCACTTTAGTCTTTGCTAACAACTAGTCGAGAAAAAATAAGGCAGATTGAACACGTTGGCCTTTGCTGTCATAAACTGTAATTTCAAAACATGCTGGGCATGGGTCTTGTATTTCCATTTCGTTAAAAAAAAAACAATGAAGTATTATAAACAAACAAAAGTAATGCGACTGATTATTATTAAAAGAGCGTCAAGTCAGAACGAAAATGCAACATTGAGAATTTTAAAGAAAACAGCGAGAATAATTTTTTCAAAAAACAGTAAGTAGTGTTTTCATTATTCTAATGTTTTGGAATGTCACATGTAGTATGTGTGAAAGTTTTGAAGCCGATATGGTGGTCGAACTTCCTATATTATTTTAAGATTTTAAGAGACATATTTTTTATTACTGAATATATTATTCGATCGAGTATCTTAATTAATATTTTTTAAAATCAATCTACAATATTCAACCATCATACATTTTCTGAAGCAATGAGGTGAAGAATTTCCATCACCAAATATTATTCCACTCTGAATTTTGGAGATTGGTTGGTATCATTGTTTGCATGCGAACTATTTTCCTCATCTTTGTTGTTATTATCAGCCGATTGACTTATCTCTGGATTACTGTGATGGGGTGATGTAATTATTTAAATGTGCATTATTGTCATCATCATTGTTCTTATTAGAAACCATTGTCTTCTTTCTGAATTACCGCTATGAAGAGTTATTATTTACATGCAGACTATTGTTCGCGTTTTCACCGGGTCTTCATCAATCACTGCTTCAGGATTAGAACCAAAATCATGGTTCTAGTGCCAGGGTTCTCATCACCCTTGTGTACGCTTACGAGACATGGAGCGATTCCAGCAAACGAAGCTCGGAAGGGGACCCCACCACCAACAACAAGGTCCTGTCTTGGACGTCTCAATTCGGCTTCGAGGCGACTATCTTTCAACATCGTCACCGCTGAATCCCAATGAGCACCATTCGACACCCACGTATCATCCAGTTTGGAGAGCTCGCTAGCGTCCAGAGGCTGCAATGAGACCGGAAATGACGCTTCAACGATCAGCTGACGACATCGCTGACACAGGCCAACATCGACACTGAAGTCTCGGAAAACGTTGGTGTAAATCGACTTACCTGGCGTATGATTACTCGGCGTTGGTGATGCGAAACTTTTGAATCAAATTGCCGTCCTGACTTGCTGTCTCTGCTCCCATTTTCCTAAGGCAGACTGAAGTTTATATCGATCAAACTGTTATGATATAAATAACAACGATGAAGATACTCAAGGGGAAATATTTACATTATGTACATATAAATATGTGATTTATATTTGCGGACTATTGTGTTCCTTTTGTTGTCTGCATATTCACAATTTATTATATCATTCCAATTTACACATATGTTGGACATCGGGTCTGAAGTTATGAATAAATTGGCTACTTCATGGTTTTGTTCTGTTATATTCAATTTCTTTCGACACAAATCAAACAAACACTTCCAACACAATCATTGCCAAGACACGGGTGTTGGCTGCATAGTAACTTCAATACAACACCTCATTTGGAAATTGGAAATATATAATAAAAAGTTGAATAGAGAAACATTTTCAGTGAAATATAATAAAACTTGTTTATATATATATATATATATATATATATATATATATATATATATATATATATATATATATATATATATATATAATCTTATATGGAAAAAGTGTTCAATAATCAGTGATAGAGTAAACATCTTCAGAGTTTGTCTGGTGATCGCAAAACTCATATCCATACAACTGAATATATATATATATATATATATATATATATATATATATATATATATATATATATATATATATGGTTTGTATGATGATCGCCAAAGCGTAAAACCCAGGGTTAGAAATATCCATATAATTGAATATGTTCGTCCTATCACAGTTGTTGGGGACATTCCACTAAGTAACGCGCATATAAATATATATTATGAAACGGACTAAGTCCAACAATCATTTTAATATATTTTATTGTTATACGTTATTTTTATAGACAAACTTATTTAAGTAAATGCTCTGTTTAAAATAAACAGTATTAACAACATTTACCGGCCTGGACGACCGAGAAATTTCATAGAAAATATGTGTTCTCCGACTGGAATCCATCATATAGCCTGACGTGCTATACCTGTTTAGCTACGAAGGATGCCTCTGGTTAGCAATGTCGATTTGCTGCTTTTAAACTATAAATTTCCCATCGTTTCCATCGATCGTTTATATCTGCTATAAGACGGTTTCGTGTGAGATACAAGATCGATTCATATCGCCGGATGCATCTTTTCTAGCATATTTCTCGGACATTCAGGCCGGTAAATGTTGTTAAGACTGTTTATTATAGACAGTGTATTTATCTTGTGTTTATATAAATAACGTATAACAATATATATATATATATATATATATATATATATATATATGTGTGTGTGTGTGTGTGTGTGTGTGTGTGTATAATTCGTAATAAAATGAAACAAAAACGATAAACTAAGCGTTTGTTGTTTCAAGAAAAAATTAAACTTGACCACCCCCCAAAAAAATATGGAGCAATAAAAAGTTTATTTAAAACATTTTTTAGTTGTATATAGCGTTAAAGTTCGATCAAAAAATCTAAGGCAGAGGTTTTACGGAGGGAATATTCGCAAAATGTTTTTATAACCATTTTTCCTTCCCTCCTTCCTCTTGGCTAATCTCCAGAAGAATGTCTCCTTACGCTTTTTCGGGCAAATAATTTCAACTGGCACAAAGTGGAATAATGATATTGAATCAATTGCTAAGTCTGCTGATAGACAATTTTTCCCTCGAATCTATCTTACAAATTTATAAATCTACCATTCGTCCATACATTGAATGTTACTGTCACATCGCGTTTAGATATTATTGATAAAAATAAAAAGGAATATGCAATTTTAGTGGTCCTGACCTGGTGTCTCGGTTTCTGTCATTTTCCTTAGATGTAACGTAGATTTCCTAGGCCTTTTCTACAAATATTTTCATGGTAATTGTTTTTTGGTGCCTAATCTTTATGAATCAAAGTACAGTGCTAGATTGCCTGCAAGCTTTCATCAATTTAGAGTTGAAATGGTTAGATGGAACCGTAAGTTTTACATTAACAGATTCTTCTATTGAACTTTTCACTGAAGGAAATCTCTTCCAGCTCCTTGATTTACAGTTACCTTTGATCTTCAAAGATTTAAATGCATAATCAATCGATATATTCTGTTTTCGTAATTTATATAATTTTCTTTCTTTAATATTTTTTTCTCATATTTTTTAACGCTTAGCAACCGGATTTTATTTGATTGTTTTGTTTTGAGGTGAAATGATTGAAAAGAAAATTGATCTGATATGTTCACCGACTCTTAGATGTCTAGGCCACGGGATAGAAGACATCTGACCCGCAGCTTAGAGGCTCTTTTGGGCTCTATTGCGATTGGAAACTGAAAACTGGGGAACTCCTGCCAATATGTCCAACCCGAAGCTTAGTGGCAATGTTTCTTAGCTTCACTCATGACATAACTTTTGAATAGCAATTTGTTGTGCATTTTTGTCAGTTCAGGTCTTCTGCTATTGCTTGTCTCTTTCGGAAATTACCCCAAATATGGGAATTTTGTTTCTTACTCTTGCAATGGAGAGGCTCGGAACATTGGAACACACTTCTCATAATCAGTACTTATCACATCCGTTTCATTTTATAATGTATTTTCATATTGAAGGTAAGTTGGCTGATATAGGGTTTTTCTTGAGTTAGTGCTTATTTTTTCTGCGACATCATCACCGAGTAAGGATTATCGTTATTTTAACACTGGATAGATAGACATCCAAGAGGCAGAGAGTCCTTCTAAGCTTAGAGACGTTTCGGACAGTTGATGATTGTCATATCTCAACTCATTCCCACAACTTAGAGACTGAACACTTTCCTTAGCATAGGATCTGTTACAATAATAATAATAATAAGTGATAAATATCCAGAAACGATTGATCATCTTGTATCAGGTTGCACGATATTGTCACCCACTGAATATAAAACCCAGCATGACAGAGTGGGCCAATATCTGCACTGGAAAATATGCAACTTCTACGGGAAGGAAACTGAAAGAGGCTGGTATGAACACCACCCAGACCCAGTTACGGAGATAGGACCTGTTACAATTCCATGGAACTACACAATACACACTTAATACATATACACACATATACACAAATAATAATAATAATAGTAATAATAATAATAATAGTAATAATAATTATTATTATTATTTCCTTTGATTTCTGGCGTTTACACATTTCTTTCCGGGTCCAGCCCAGGGACCTAAGGTTAGAAATGGCATCATGACACTTTCCACAAAAAAAAAAAAAAAAAAAATTACATAGATAAAGCCCTCCGTAAAGTTTGGGCTGTACTTGTCAGAACAATTTTTTGTATCTCCTTGAGGCATGGACTTCCAGGAATCCCTTCAATTAGTCTACTGCAATCTTTTCCAACCAATCTTAGAGCTCCAACTACAACACGGATAATTGATGTTTCCATGTGCCACATTTTTTGAGATTTCTATTTCAAGTTTCAATAGCTTCAAAGATAGATTGAAGTCAGCAAAGACTGTCATATCAATAAGGAGGCACTTTTTTTGTATGTGGTCTTTAATAACAATGCCTGGGTGGTTGGCTTTGATTGTTCTGTCAGTGTGTATTGTGTAGTCCCATAGAATTGTAACAGGTCCTATCTCCGTAACCGGGTCTGGGTAGTGTTCATACCAGTTTCTTTCAGTTTCCTTGCCGTAGAAGTTATTATTATTATTATTATTATTCACCATCGTTCGACCCTCTCACGCTTATTCGTCTTTAAACAGCTTTTCTTTTTTTGCTCTCCACCCCAACTTGACCTTCTTAATATCATTTTCTCCAGTTGGAACGGCGATTACCCCGAAAAAGTCAATATTCTACTTTTTTAAAAAAATTTCATTTGTAAAAAAATTAACCGTAAGAACTGCCATAAAGGCGTTTCACTCTTTGAATGTCATTAACTTTTATTCAAAGTTGCAACTCCGTTTTTTGTGAAACAAGATTTGCAAAAAAAAAATAAAAATATTCTTTATTTTTATTTTTATTTTTTTGGCAGGAGGGGATTTATGTCTGTGTTAGTTTTGTTTTTTTTCCCGATTTATGCAGATTTGGTCAATGACTTTTTATGCCAACTCATCAACCATTCCTGAAAAATTTGGTCGAGAATTCAACTCAATAAACTTTAAAGGAAACGGTTCAATAAATCAAAAGCCTAACTAGACGCACTTGCTCTTAACGAAAGCGAATGAAACATTAAAAGTTATATTCTATTTTCAATAAAAGTTTAGTTCTCTTCATATAGACATTTCACATTTTTAACAATAATATTCACATAATGCAATGCCAAAGAGCCACTCAAGGTAGAGAATTACTGAGTAAGCAGCACAGTTTATAGGGATAAGGGTGGAAGATACAGGTTAACAATAGACTTGAACAGGTTATGATTGTAGTGATCTGGGAAGCATCCACTTGGGAGTCGGTTCCACAAAGCATAGGTTAAAGGGAAGAAACTACTCGAGGGGAACTTGTTTCCCACCAATAGATTACGAACGGAAGGATGATAGTTCGCTAAAATGTGCCTTGTATGGCTGGTGAAGGAATGGAGTTCGTTTGAAGATATTCAATGGAAACAGCGATAGAAAAGGGACAAGCTTGAAACGTTTCATATTCATCACCCACAAAGACGGGGAGAAGCTTTTGGGCCCTATTGTGATTGGAAACTGAAACTGGGTATCTCCTGCCCATATATCCGATCAGCAGCTTAGAGGCAATGTTTCTCAGCTTCACTCATGTCATAAACATTGGAATAGCAAATTTGGTACATTTTTGCCCCTTCAACTCATCTGATATTTCTTCTCTCCTTGGGTAATTACCCCAATTAGATTAATTATCCCAATTACGGGAGTTTGTTCCATACTCTTGCAATGGAGAGGCTCGATCTTTGGTACACTTTCCATAATCAGTACATATCACTCTAGATCTGTTTCCTTTGTAATGTGTCTTTAGATACTGAAGGTTCATATTGATTTTTTCTTGAGTTAGTGTTTATTTACGTAATAGCGATAGAAAAGCAAGAGGCTTAAAACTTTTCATATTCATCACCCACAAGGACGCAGAGATGCTTTTGGGTTCTATTGAGATTGGAAAGTTAAAACTGGGTAACTCCTGCCCATATATTGCAGCAGTGCTCTATGTGTATCCTGATCTGGCTCTTGCAAAGCTAGAAGATAACAGGTATAACTGTCCCGGTAAAGGGTACCGGCCATTTTTCCAATATCTTTAGCCATAGATCATATTTACGAGTTCCACTTCAGGGGTGAGTTTTGTTTAATTCCCAGTAGGCGATTAAGGCAGGGACCCTTCTTGACGGAACATCCGTTTCATAGGCGAACATTCAAGGTCCGTTCGTTGATGACTGAACGACACTAATTTGCTTTGAATATGACCAACCAGTTTTCCTTCCAACGAACTGTCAGGGCTCGATGAGAGATGAGATCAGCTTCCAGACTCTCATCATCTAGAGCTGCATCAATATACTGGTGAATTCACAAAAGTTCTGAGTTTATTCTGAGGCAGATCAATTATGCAAAGTAGAATGTGAATTGTATCCTTATTAAAGTACAAGCACATAGCAGTACCAAATTCATGCTGGAATGACAATCTTCATTTACACTAACTGAGAATTTTCATTGGAGTTAAAATACTCTGATGATATTTTATAACCGTACCCCGGCGGGCAAAATGTTTGGACCACCTTAGTGAATTAAATACTTCTTGCTAATTTTACCCCCAAATCGATAGGGGTTAGCAGCATGCGTTTCTCGGTACACTTTATAATCTTTGAGGGCCGGAATATAATAAAAAAAACACATTTGCATGACCCTCCTTCAGCACCAATCTGCTCAACGTTGTGTATCATGTGTATCTGGTTGCTAGGAAAAGGCAAAACCTTACGTTCCAATTCTCAAGGTCTACAGATACATTTCGTAAATGACATTACTAAACAATATTGTTGTAGTGTATCTGGCACCCCTTCAGCAATCTACCAGATGGCCTGGCTCATAGCCTTAAATAGTCTACGATTAAGGACTTTAACAGATGAGTAATAAGTTCATACTAAGCTTATTAATGTTCAGACTGATCTTACTTCGTTTGTCTCTACAGCATTTGTCCCTCATCTATTCCTTGTAAGTTGGCTTGTTAATTGTTTGTAACTTATCGTTCTGTGATTTTATATATATATATATATATATATATATATATATATCCGTTAGCACTAGATACTGGTACTGAATAAATATATTAAGCATTCATTGTTCCCTGTGTATCATTCACGTCGACGTAATAGAATAAAAGTGTATAATCATTTTATGGAATTCGCCAAAAAATCATGCACGCTAATTTATACGTTGTGAGGTTTTTGAAGAGTTAACTTATTTTTAAGTCGATTTTAAAACTAGTAATTTATTAAGCGTAGCCTACCTGTAGCTGAATCTGGCAGATGCTTAATCCTGATCTGGTGCCACATGCTTAAAAGGGATCTGCTGAAGTATTATTTTATCGTGATCTGTTAACTTATATTTAATCATGAACTGGTGCCTCTTGATCTTGTATTGCATGATTAATCTTCATCTGGCACAACTTGATTTGGTTGGATCTGGTTCCACAAGCTTAATTATAACCTTGTTCCATCTGATTTATTATGATCTAGTGCTACACACGTGATCTAAATCTGTTACTTACTGCTTAATCTCTTACCGAATGTCTACTATGAATCTTGTACCAGAACCTTAATTGATACATGGCACTAAATGATTACTCTGGATATGATTACTCAAGCTTTGTAGATATCGGTTGTAACATGATTTATTTTGTCATAATCATAAAATCTTGAAGCATATGATTGACTATGATCCAGTGAAATATACCTAACGGTGTATCATAGTTCTTTACAATTGCTTTTGGCAATGACTTTTTGACAATCAACAACTTATTCTTCTTTACGTGTCCTGAGCTAACACTATATATTTGGGCAAGTTCCATATACGACCACCGTATTAGTTATCTATTCAAATTGGAGGACCAGATGGGATTGAGTAACCTCTTCCGAAATATTAATACCCCAATATTTTTCTCGGAATTTTCACCTCTCTCGGACATTTCTAGCGTAGTCACAATCTTCTTTCTTTTTTTTTTTTTTTAAAGTTACCCGTGGAAAGTGGCCCGAACATGTTCCCCCGTATATCTGACATGATGTGGTATGCGAAGCTATTAGAGTTTCGGCCGCTCTGGATTAAAGTGGATCACGACTTTCAACGGCTGGACTTAGAGAAAAATTCTTACATGAGTACGCGGAACAGGGCCGACAATTGTTCGCGCTAGTATCAGCATTCCGAGATAGAAGCCAGCCAGTGGACTTTCGATGATCATACATCCATTTCACACAGATATGGTCAGATTTGACTGAATCTAGAGGAAATACGGACATATGAATTTACAAGAAAAAAAAAACAAACACATGATACTCTCATCAGAAAAATAAGTTGAAAAGTTGATCACTTGATGGACATTCTGGAACAAGCGACAACAAGTCCGATATGAAGGATAACAACCGTTCAATGTAATCGATATGGCGAAGGAAACCGTCGACAACGCTCAAAATTCATGGAAATTAGAAAGACAACCTTTATTTGACAATAAAAATACCGAAAGACAATAATACATGAAACAGTGCACTAATATATATATATATATATATATATATATATATATATATATATATATATATATATATATTAATGCTATGGGAAATTTTTCCCAGCCATTTAACATGAAATATATAAAAAGGCGATTTTTTACTTACATTGCATTTACAAGCAGCGGAAAGGAAAAAAAAAAGATTACTCACATCATTTTCATCTTATTCTTAACTGTTGTCATTTTATTGACATTTTCAAACGACCTCCAGAAGACCTAAAATAGATTTTAAATTTTATTTAACCCTTTAAAATGTTTAGCACACTCAACCGGGGATATTAAAAGGAATTTTATGCTTACTGCATACTTCTTGAAGGGAACACCGCTTCGCCTTTTGTTGCAGTTCCATTGCAATAACGATTTCCGATCTCTGCCTGTTTGACAGGTCAGTGAGTTGAAGGAAGAAGGGATGATGACGTCGCTCCCATTTTGCATATTAGACACACTTCTAAAAACTTCTGTCGAAAAACAACCAGACTATCTGGAACTGTCCGTCGACTTCTCTCGCAAAAACGCACGAATTCATCCTTTTATGCATATCTAAGGCGTGTTTCACGAGAGCACCATGTATGAGGAAAGTAAATCAATAAGTTAAACCCTCTTTCCTTATCCCGCGAAGTCAACATTCTTTTTAAACAGACGGTAATTAAAACGTCAGCCAAATTTTGACACTTGTATACATTATATTTTTAGATTTAATAGAAAAAATAGTGTATCAATAAAATAAATGTACATCCATAGGTATGACAAAATGTTTATTTTGATTATTTTTATTTTAATTCCTAACAATCTACGTAGAAGACACTTCACTTACTCGCTATTTCCTTCATTGTCAGGACCAGGCATTACTTTTCGATGGTCAGTCGTACGTCCCACACTGAGAAGACCATTCCTTTCAAGATCAACAAAAGTTTTTCTTCCAGTCTAACTTAATCATCTCGTCTTTGACGTAACTGGCAATTTTGTTTATTTTCCTGTCAATCCCAAAGACATAGAAATTTTTTTCAATGGCCGTAAATTCAACCAGCGAACAAATCTCTTTGAAAAGGTGACTGCACTGCCTGGCCTATTGTATGAATTTTGTGACGTTCATTAAACATAGTAGAGTAGATTATATATTTGTATTTTCTTTTTGCTGGTTAGTGTTGAATATTTGTCTTTTTTTTTTCAATTTTTATTTTAGTTTGACTTCCAAGTTTCTTCGTTTTTGCTTCTTTTCTGTTTTTTTCTTCACAATCCTTCAGCAGTTTGAAATAAAATATAATTTTGTCGACCTTATGGTACTGAATACCGCGTAACTGTCAGTACAAGTAATCCATGCTCGCATGCAGAGCCCGACATGAAAATACTCAAAAGTTAAGAAAAAACCGTTACAAAAAAACAAAACAACAAATCTGAGAAAGTTAGTTTAAAGAATTTTTGTTTAATATTTAAGTAAGGCAGGAAAGCCACTAAAAAACAAAGGGTTACTCTCTGTTAAATGTTATGTGAAAATGAAAAACATTATTAAGGAGAGAAAACAATAAAGGAATATAAATTATGAAGACAGTGACATCGCATTTAAATTTTTGAAGATCAAAATTGACTGAAAAGCAAAAAAAAAAAAAAAAAAACGAAGAGAGTTCCACAAGCGAGTAGTGTGAAAGAAGAAACGCTTAGCATAGAACTTACGGTTGTTTTAGAAATTTCAACTGCAAAATGATGAAACCTAGATGCCATAAAACCATATAAATCTGGAAAACAGCAAATACATTTATGCTGATTTTCTAAGCGTAGCTTCGATGTGTCAGAAGAGGATCGAACTCACTATTTCGTCGTAATTGATCTGCTTAGACAAGTTTGTTAATCATTGCCCCATGTCGAAATGCCCCAAAGTGGTATATTAAGTGGAGTTTAGATGTGGCACAAGGCCGAATGTATAGGGAAGCCAGTGAGGAATGAAATCACTATTCAGTCTTAATTATTCTAATGAGATAAATTTGCCGACCAATACAACACGTCCAAATGCTTTAATAAATAAATTTATGATAGAATGGTATGTATGGGCAATAAACATAGGTGTGGTACTTCTCTGACCACATATTTATCTCCCAGTTAACTTCTTATATGTTCACTTTTTACTGGGAAATCGTTTTCATATTTCCTTATATGAAATTAATATCACTGAATCATTGTTGATCTTTTTTAATATGTATGAAATATTATTGTTTTCTTAATATTCAACATTAATGAGATTATAAATACAGGTTAGTCAGACGTGTGGTTTTTTTTTTAAAAATTTAACTAGCAGGCTTCCCCCGCTCGCTATCACTTGGCAAAGCAAAATATATTCACTATTTGAAATCTTTGAAGCAAAAATTTTAAACGAACATTCTCCTGAAACATACTTTGATTCATAAATTGGCTTGTTATAGTTAACGAAAGTTTGAGCTCCAATTTCGCATTTGTTCATATAGATTCCATAATATAGGTTTTACTTAATTAATTATTATTTTTCTCTAACTCTTCAAATGTTGAATGTATAACTAATTCTAATTTCTGTTTTCCCATCTTTACACTATATTATTACTATAAAAATAATAGTTTGTACAGAAAGTGAGGATCTATGTACATCAAATCGTCTTTAAATTAAGTGACAGCAGAAGAACTATTAAGGTAAACTTGAACATGAATTCAGTACTTAAATGCGGCGATCGATTTTGAGTTTTTGTGAAGTTTATTGATTCCAATCGCATCTGATCCACCCTAGCTTAAAATTTTAGGCTAGCTGCAATTTTGGCTACAAAAGGAAAATAACAGTTACTCTACTTGAACCATGAAAGCAATTATAATGGCTAGTATAATATATTAATATATATATTTTAAACTCGCATAATCTATCAACCCAGAATCAGAGCTCAACGAAAATAGTTGTCTGCGCCTAACTTTTATAGGGCTTTTGAATGAGCTACAAATTATCTAAATCGGACCACTGGGAGCAGAAGCTTGTACACGCGCACACGCAGAAGCACACGCACATACACTCTACTTTATATATATGATTATGAAACGAAACAATACGTGTAATAAACTGTATTGAAAGGAGAAATGAAATTTTTAGTTCGAGAATGTAACTAGTTAAATTAAAATTAGGATATAGAAAACGGTCACATTATCTATGTACCCATTTTGAGCTTATGTCGTATTTTT
Organism: Acanthosepion pharaonis; assembly: GCA_903632075.3. Taxonomy (NCBI): domain Eukaryota; kingdom Metazoa; phylum Mollusca; class Cephalopoda; order Sepiida; family Sepiidae; genus Acanthosepion; species Acanthosepion pharaonis. The sequence continues at coordinate 739,680 of CAHIKZ030000891.1, read as the reverse complement.
ACATTACTATCAGCATAGATACATAAAAAAACAACATTTTCTTAAAACTCAACCCTCTCCACATAGGTATTTGAATAATGACAAAATGTGTTTTTATTGTTTAAATTCCAGGGGACATTAAGTATTTAGAGTAGCCTAATGTAAATTAATTTTGGTAAGGCTTTTGTATAACAGTGGTAATTTGCCTTTTGACTTCCCTTATCGATTTTGAAGTTTGTTTCATAATGTATTTCCATTAAAAAAAGACATTTTCCAGAAATTTAGCATTTCCAACATGAATATATTGTTATAATGACTGTATTAAAATGGGCTTCTTCTTTCTTGATTCTTCTGTTTTTATTCATCACAAAAGCAACAAGAAGCGATTAAAAGCTAAATATATATTCAAATGCCTATCAGATACACTGAATATATATGTTTTTTTTCTCTCGATAGTCTTGGAGAATTCTGTGAAAAAACTCTTTCATTCAGAATAATTCTAATCCCTTGAAAATGTTTGAAACGTTTTCTGTATTTGGCTCAGTCTCTTTCTCAAGATTGATGCGTCATTCAAAAAATAAATTTCAGATTCCTCTTCTTTCTTCATCAAATAAAGAAATATAGAATTAATGTAAGATCCCGACACTCTCGTTTTTGAAGAAATGTTTAAAGTTGATTATCCGCTCTTTGGGAATTGTTCATATAACATTTGCTTCATCGATGAATCATTTGTTGGCGATCACAAGTCGAGGGACAATATGTGAAGAATACTTTTCGCCAAAAGACTATTATTGTTTTCAGCTACCTGCATTCAAAACATTAAATTCATTCCGACAAATAAGAAATCATCTGTTTGTTACGAACACTGAACTAACAACAATAGCCTAATTTCTGAATAAGAATTGTGCTAATATTTCAGCTTCTGCTGACATAATTTTAAGAATTTTTTCTGATATGCGTATCTCTTTAGAACAGTGTTATATGTCGACTACTTTCAAACGATTAAGTAATCTGAATTTGAAAGATAAAAATATAAAGAAAAAACTTGAAATCTTTTTACATGTCGATATACTTATTTCAAATATATTAAGACTTTTAAATTCCATTATGTTACAGCTTGTGTTTTGACTTGATGATCTGGATAGCTACATTTTACGTTATTAATATTCTTTCTGTAATGAGTTTTACTCTTTTTTTATTATTGTTACTTTTTATCCGCAAATTCTGAACAAATAGAATCTTATCATTACCATTATTGCGCTGCTAGTTTTACTACGGTGGTGTAATGAATAGCGACTCGGATTGAGGAATCGGAGAGCCGAGTTCGAATTCCAGTCGAAACCATTACCTTCATTTACCTTGGGAAAGGTGTAAATCCTCTTCTTTTTCCTCAGCAATGGGGAAATAGCAGGACAGATCGGATTCTATAGCCTTGTATGGCAAATGGTCTACCACAGAAAGAAATGGCAACCTACTGCGGGAAAAAATCTGCCTCGTCAGATCGAAAGATACATGATCGCCTAAGCGTGTATCACGCATGGCGCATAACTGACTGATATCGCATTTGTTATGGCCCAATATCCTCGCACCACAGTTATGGTCCAAGGTTCGAACCAAGGAAGAACAACACGAACACAAGAGTAGAATAACAAAGATATATTACAACAGAAATATAGTACAAGAAGTTGAAGTTGTTAGTAATGACTGTCCGTCTGGTTTAGAGTGAACTAATATTGTCTCGACTCGTTACACCATTCATTCGGTATCTAGCCACTCCCCACGAGGGTTGCATGTGGCACATAGCCGAGTTTAACGTGGGTTTCCCGGGCCCGTAGCCTCGGCCAAAAATATACCCTTTGAACCCACCTAGACGGGTTCAGGGCCTATCTACCTCCCCGGACGAAACCTTGCCCTTCGGCAAAGCTTCGTCCGGGTTCCTCTCTGCCAAAGCAGAGAGTTCAACAGTCATGACCTGGTGCTGGTTACACCATTCATTCATTATACCTCTTGAGAGGCGCAGTATTTATAGTGTCAGGAAGAGTCCAATATCGTTATAGGTAAGTCCCCATAACAACATTATTAATAAATATTATTTTACACGTTAAACCATCTTATTGTTTGTTTTTTATCCCAATACCCTGGATCAATACAATCTCTATTAATACTAATATTTTATTACTAATTTTACATCATTTTATTATTTCTGTTCTTTATCCTAACATTCTAGGTTAATGCACTCTTCGTTATAACTGATATTTTGTGTTCGTTTTTGACAATATTATTATTGTTTTTTTCATCGAAATATACTGAATCAATACTCTCTTTATCATTACATTTTCTCTTTTTTTTTAAGCAATTCACTACAAGGAAGGCGGGAGTGCCAGTAGAACTCAAGGGTTTACAGAAGATTGAGAAGAAGAGTAAAGAGGTATGTCTGAGGAAATGTTGTGAGTTATTTCGCAGTGGAGGCTTGTATTTGTACTAAATCGGTCCTAAATAGTCCGATGTACCAAACGTTAGGAACTTGATATAATAGGTATTACGCAGAGTAATCTTGTTGTGGTCGCTGACTACTTTCGTATTCGACTAGCTGTCGACTGCTGTCGTCCGACATCGACGCTATTAAGTAACTGCCCCACGCAGTCACATTTGGTACAAGGCTGAATTTAATGTCGGGTTCCCGAGACCGTAGGCTCGGCCAAAAAATCCCCGTAGATCCTGCATAAACGGGATCGGGTCTGTTTACCTCCCCGGACGAAACTCTGCCCTTCGGCATAGCCTCGTCTGGGTTTCTCTCTGCCCGAAGGCAGAGAGTTCGACTTCTGTCCGACATCGACTAACCGTCGTTTCTCTTTCTACTCCTACTTATATTAGGTGGGAGAGTCTATTAACTATGGAATAGGTGTGTTTCACCATAACACCCCCTCCTAAATCTTTACTCCGTGGGAGGAAAACAGTTTTATTTATTTATTTTTTACATGAAATATGAAGAAATCTTTTAGCAACATCGTTGCGTATCTCCTACGTTTTGGATCCACTTTTAAATGATCAGTTGCCTTTCTTTTTCTCCTGGATCGCCGTAGCTCAGGTAAAATAGTTGCAGGCGGTGTTAGATCAAACGTATCGAAAATCACCTCCATCGGCGTTTCTTCCGCGGGACCGCTGTCAACCACGTCTGAAGAGCGACGTCTGATCTGGTTAATGTGCCGTCTGCACGTAAATTTTTCGCCTTTCACCAAGTACATCATATTGCCAATCCGCTTTTCTATTTTTTGGTACTATCATAGTGTTACCAGAAACAACTTTCCGCTTTGAGCTTCTTAAGGATGGGGTCACAGCTTCTATAGCTTCTTCTTGTGGTTCTATTTGTTCAGCCTGTAGCTTCTCTTTTGTTGATCTTGTGCTTCTTAACGTTTTCTGTGATGGCTTCAGTTGACTTAAATCATTTAATAATACTGCATGTACTTGGCTGCGGGTAACTCGCTCGCCAGTTTTTCTCGGTGCAGGCTTCATCTTTACTTTCTGGGGTTTTTTTTTTCACCTATACCGTCGGTGTTGCCCATTCACTATATTTAACTTTTTTAAGTACACCGGTTTTCTCTAATCTGTCCAATTTTTTTATCTATCTGTTCAATTGAGGCAAACGGCACATTCCTTTTCTTTTTGAATACCACCTGAGCGTTTTCTTTTAGCCGAAATTTTGCCTTCATCTTGGTACACGTTCCCAACCCTGGAGGAAAAACAGTAGGAAATGTTTCCTTAAGTTTCTTTATTAATTTTTTTATTGGTAGATCCCATAATTGGAATTCTGTTATCCAATTCGTACCAAGTAAGTTCGAGGTATTTTCTATTACAAATAGTTTAGCTTTTCGCCTTTTTTATTTAACGTAACGTTTGTAACAATTTCTCCAATAAATTGTATTTTTTCTCCCGTCACTGACCTCGCGATTTTCTTTGTCTTCATTAAAGTTGGTTTCCCAAACTTCTTCCACGTATGCAAATTTATGATAGATAGATCTGAGCCAGTGTGAAGTTGCATTTTTATATTTTTATTACTTATTTCGACGGTAACAAATTTTCTGGTTATTCCATCTTTTACCTTGTTGGACTTTAATTTTCTCATTTTATTGTCTTTATTTTTTGACCTGCTGTGGCACCCTGCATTATTAGAAAAGCTAAAAAGAAATATTCATAGAAATATGATTTAATTTTTATTCGGTTTATTAACCAGTTGTTAGTTATTTAGACGAAGAATAATTGAGTTTTGAGAATAATTCTCTAATTGTATTTAGGCGATCCTAAGGGAAGAAGAAGGAAAAAAAGAAAAAGGAAAAAAAAGAAAAAGAGAGGGAGAGATGGATAATGCAAAAGCCGGTCATAAGCGAAAACAGGTGTCAAGAGATATCTAGGCCAACGCGCCTGACCGAATTTCACGAACAATAGAAATTGTTATTTGAAAGAATAGAGTTAGAGATAATTAAAAGAAAGAAAGGGAACAGACATGGTACAAGTGAAAAGACGTCAAGACGGACGATTAATAAAATCGGTCAAAACACCTGGCCTACTTTTGTGTCCGCGGAATGTGGAAGTTCATTATCAAGTTGGAGAAATGGGATTATTTTAGAACAATGGAAAAAGAAATATTAATCAAAAAGGGGTGTCTTTGGGATGAGAGGTGACCGCTGGAATTGTATACAGTTTGACCAGCTCTAGAGTTGAAGATTAGAACCCCCACGATGATAAAGTGAAGATATTTTCAATTCAGATAATTAAGATTTTGGCTATCAGGCCTGAGCGAAAATAAAGGAATGAAAACAATTGTTTTGGCTCACAGAAAGCGCCAGCAAGACGAGAAAAATTCTTCCTGAAGTCACATCTAATTAGCGGCGGGCTGTTTTGACAAAAGCCAAAAGGTGAGAAAGGCCGAGATTGTCATTTTCGTGCGTGCGAAAAAGGCCAAATTGGATTTTGTTTTTTTTTAGCAAGGTGTTCTTCCCCAGAACAAAGCCCCGGATAGGCCACGCCCGATTGGAGACGTCACGAAGGACGAGAGACGCCCAACCAGAATCTCATTAGCCGAGAGCGGTCACGTGATATGCGAGAAAGAGGAGAAAGGACGCTCGACCAGGACCCATTGGTCGAAAACGGTCACCTGACATACGAGACCGGGAGATGGTGTGCGCCTCTCCCCCCAGAGGCACTGTGAGGAAGTAGGGGTGAGAGTAAGAGCGATAATGGGAAATCAGAAATAGTGCGACTTTGGAATTATCAAAAAAAACCCTGACGCCGACAGACCCACCCCAGTTTGTTGCGGCGTCAATAAAAGCAGAACCCCAACCGACAAAAATCAGTTCAGCCCCGGACGACAGAGAGCTCAGTTCAGCCCCGGACGACAGAGAGCTCAGTTCAGCCCCGGACGACAGAGAGCTCAGTTCACCCCAGACGGCAGAGAGAAGAGTTCGGACCTTGGCGAGAAGCGTTGCAGGGCGGACGAAGAAGAAGTTACTTGCAGTTGCGCATAGAAAAGTTGAAATCAAACCAAGCCTAAGAACAGAGATTCGTCCAACCCAAATCGAAGTGAAGAAATTCGTCCAACTCAGGCCGAAGTGAATGGCCTCGTCCAACTCAAGCCGAAGAGAAGAATCAGCTGTGAACGACTGGTAGAGATTAGCGCCCAGTGTCGAAACCAAACCACACTCCGACATACAAAATTTAGAGAGTAGGCAACTCAAAGTCTTTAAATTGTATGGTAGAAGCTTGGTGCCACAGTCCACAAAACGGGTCGGGAAGTAAGAATAATTTTTATGTAACGAACATTAGATATAAAAGGTTGTTACCCTTTTTTTATCAGTAATTTTTGCCTCGTGAGTTTTTCTTTTACTTGTGTGTTGCTACCCCGTCGAACTCAACTTGCATACGGCCCCAATCCCTGTTTGATCCCGTCTGTCTAAGATCTAATCACAACGTGGGTAGGCAGACCAGAGATCAGTACAGTTACCCTAGTAACCAGGTGTTGGAAGCGAGTTGGGAACAGCGAGGGTGGTAATCATCTAACCAAAGGGTTAGAGCGTCACACTTGGAGCAGCGAGGAGCGAACAGCTGACGCCGCGGCAAAAACGTCACAACTGGTGCTGTCCGTGGCAAGATCGACCCTTGGGCGGCTACATCACGTCACGTCTGGTGGAGCCGCGAACAAGATCGAACGACAGAGTCGACGCTGCGACCAGGGGGGGACGTCACAGTTGGTGCGTGACCAGGATTCAACCCTGAGACAACCACGTCACATCACATCGATCGACCGCCGTTGCTGAAAATTCAAACAGGACTCAAAACGACCCGGGACCGAAAGGAACGAGAACAGAATCGTCTGTAAGGTAGACACTTTAATTTATTTCCCGACCTCGATTGTTGCTGCATAGATTGTCTTTCTCTTTAGATATGATTCAGATAGAGATGTGGGGTGTGAAGAGGAAGTAAGACAGGGGTTGTCAGTTGATTTAAGAAAGCTGTTAGGTGGACCGAGGGTCCAAGTATTTGACGGCAGCGGGAAAGAATTTAAAACTGGCTGGCAATCCTGAGAAGCTCCGAATTATCTACGAGCTTTCAGACCAAGAAACCCTGTATTTGGCATACGATGCCACAAATGGAAAGCATCTGAGTTCGTGAAGGAGCTCTTGGAGAGTCAACCCCGCTTGTCTTGGGAAGGGTTAAAAGACTGTTGACCAAGGAATTCGCCGACGAGGGCACGGCCATAGAGGCCATGAGGGCCCTCCTAAAACTGACACAGCTGCAGGATGAAACCCCGGAGAATTGGGGCCCGAGCAGGGAAGCTGTCGTCATTGGCATTCCCAAAGTGGTCAGGAGACAATGCGGTTATGCAGGCCCAACTGGCGGACCTGTATGTAGAGGCGCTAAGTGACGAGCGTGTTCGTCACGACGTACTAAAAAGAGGGACCGCTGAGACTGTCGGCAGCAATAGAGCTGGCCAAGGAGAGCCAGGGCGTATGGGAAAGGTGAAGAGGTGGGAAGAAGCAGATGCCAAGTCAGGAGGCTGGAAGAAGTGGGGTGAACGGAAGATCCCCGCGTGGAATCAGAAGGTTAAAGTAGAGGTGGATCAGGCTGAATTATGGGAAGAAGACCCCAATAGAAGGCATGGTCGACCAGGCATGGCTTTTTATAAGCCCACGCCGGGTCGATACAGGCTGGTCTGCTGGACCTGTGGGCACGAGGACCACAGGGCGGCGGAATGTCCGACGAAGTGGGGGTTGCCCCAAGACTTCAATCAGGACAGATGCGCCAGGTGTGGTAAGAAAGGACACCTGGCCAAGTGGTGCGGGCTGAGGAAGGGTGCCCCACCGATATTAACAAAAGAAGGCTGAGCCCAAAAAGACCGGCCCAGGGGAAGGTCAGCAGGCCACCCCTGAATTAAAAGGGAGGGTGGCCCAGTTAAAAAAGAGAAAATAAAAGCTTGGACCAGTGGACGGGCGAACCTTGAATAGGGACGGGTTCCCCGAGCGTAGACACAAAGGCCAACCCAGTTGAAAGGAAAAGGGCGAAATGTTGGACATGTGGTCGGGCAGGCCACTTTGCGGCAAGCTGTCCAACAAAAGGTGCTGGTTTTGCAGGAGGCCAGGACACCTGAAAAGAAACTGTATCCTTAGAAACGGCCGCGGGAGACCAGGAGAGGTCCGGCCGGGGTCGCCTGGGTGCAGGGGCGCAGAACTCCACCTCATGAGAAAAAATGAAGGTGATTTATTACTACCGGCACCTATGGCTGGGTTGACCCAAGGGTGGGGACCCAGGAAGAAGAAAGCTCAAGTGTTCTCTTCGCTAACATGAGAAAAGAACTATCCTGTAGAGCGGAGATAGGTGGTAGGAGATGAGGGGCTTTGGTGGACACAGGAGCATCTGTGTCATTGATGAGAGGAAACATGCAGGCGGGGTGAAACGGAAGAAAGGTTACGGGAAGCGGACATAGAGGTCACGCAAGCAGATGGAGCCCCCTGAAGATAAAAGGGATGGTGAGGCTCCCGGTGAGGATTAGGGAAAGTAAAAAAGCACCCAAAATCTCTACGTAACCCCGACCTGTGTACGGAGGCAATCTTGGGAGAAGATTGGCTCCGGAGCCAAGGGCCCAGATCGAGTTTAATCCTACTGTGTTGGTGGTGAACGGCGAGAACGCCATTGGGATGCCCACCAGAGGAAGAGATAACCATAGTAGTGGAGGAAGATGTAAAGTTACCTCCCAGGACCGCAGTGTCGGGAAAGGGTAGGTTAATGTCAGGAAAAAAGGGTATGGAGAGGACCTCTGCAGTTGGTCCCTGTAGAAAGGAAAGGGCCTAGAAGATAGCGAGGTAACCCTGTGCGAAACGCTAGTGGAGGCAGCCGGGTTGGTGCCCATTATGATGGTGAACCAAGCCCAAAAGACGATAAAGGTTAGGAGAGGGAGGAGATAGGAAGAGCACTTCCCTACGAACTCTGAATCGGGTGAGATTCGAGGAGGAACGAAGGAAGCTAGTAGAGCAAACAGAGGGAATCTTAGATGAAGATATATTAGCACCGGATCAATTTAGAACCAGAGTGGGGGTCTGTTAAGGGACAATCGAGATGTGGTGGCCCAGTCAGACAAGGAACTAGGTCAGACCGACACAGTCGAAATGAAAATCGACACCGGAGACCACCCCTGTGAAATTAAAACCCTACCGACACCTATACACAAAAAAGACCCCTTGTAGAAGAGGCAGTAGAGGAAATGTTGGAAGCTGGGATGATCGAAAGATCGATCTCCCTGGAGCTTCCCAATAGTAATAGTAGGTAAGAAAGATGGCGGGCATCGTTTCTGTGTAGAATTTTAGAAAGCTAAATTCTATATCGAAGCCGTTGGCGGTGCCATTGCCATTGATAGACGACATTTTGGCATTATTAGGGAAGGCAAAGTACTTCTCTACGTTGGACTTGAGGTCCGGGTATTGGCAGGTAGCCCTGGATGAGGCTGACAAGGAGAAGGCCGCATTTGCGTGTCACCTGGGACTGTTTTTTCAGTTCAGGGTGATGCCATTCGGTTTAGCTAATGCCCGGAGTCTTCCAACAGCTAATGTCAATAGTGTTAGGAGGATACGAGAGCTTTGCCATGGCGTATTTGGACGATATCTTGATATTTTCGGAAACAGTGGAACAACACTTTTTTTCATTTAAGACAAGTGTTGGGAAGGTTAAGGAAACACGGCTTAAAATTAAAATTGTCAAAGTGTCAGTTTCGAAGGAAGACTAGGTATTTAGGCTTCGTCATAAACGGAACGGTATTAAACCCGACATGGATAAGGTAAAGGTCATAAGGGAAATGCCAGAGCCTAAGACAGTGAGGCAAGTAAAGAGGTTTTATAGGAGATATAGGCTACTACCGACGCTTCGTCCCGGCATTTTCAAGAATTGCCATACCACTAAGTAGCCCTGACGAAGAAATACGCTAGGTTCAAGTGGACAGAGGACTGTCAACGAGCATTTGATTCGCTAAAGGAACAGTTGACAACCGTCCCACTGCTGACGTACCCAGACCTCAACAAGCCCATGATATTATACACGGATGCCAGTGAGCAGTGTGTAGGAGCAGTACTTACCCAGCCGTGTCCTGATAAGGAAGGACCAGTGCCAGGCATACCAGAGGAAGTACCGATATACTTCCTCTCCCAAACTCTCTCAGAGACACAACAGGGTGGCCAGTAATAGAGAGGATATGCCATCATGTATGCTCTCTCAAAAGCTGGACTACTATTTGAATGGTGCGGTATTTACTATAAAACAGACCACAAACCTCTGCAGTACCTATTGCAGGCAGAGTGGAAAAATAATAAAACAATTCAACAGTGGGCACTTAAGTTAAGTGGCTACCACTGTAAGATAGAGTATTTGGCAGGAAAGGAAAACACGTGCATAGATTTACTCTCAAGAATACCGAAACAACTGGAAGAAAGATCTGTAAAAGTAGAGCAGGGAGTAGATGATAAAGCCTATAGAATAGGAGTAATTAACTCTAATAAGCTAAAAAAGATCGCCCTATGTTAGAATCGGACGAAGAAGGGACGCCCAGATAATAACCGATCCCTACTGGGCAGAAGGAATTGAGAAGGAGCAAGCAGACAGTGAAATAGCTGCTCTGAGAGAGAAGGTGAAGGCAGGAGAGACCACCAAGTATGCCATAATAGAGGAAAGGCTGTATTATCTCTCAGGCAGGGATGAAGAAGTCAAGCCCAAGTTGTATGTGCCCAAAAAGTTTTAGACCAGAGATATTGGAACAGTGCCACGAGAGGTTGGGTCACATGGGAATTGATAGGACATGTGATCTTATAGGAAGAAAGTACTATTGGCCCAAACTGTACGGAGAGGTCACTAACTATGTTCGGGCTGTGTAGTGTGCCAGTCGCAGAGCAGAAAGCAGAAATGGCACCCCCTTGGATGAAACAGACATACCAAACTTCCCTTCGAGAAGGTGAGTATGGATGTCTCAGGACCATATGGGGAAACTGCACAAGGAAACAACTATATAGTGAGTTTTGTCGATTGGCTAACAAATTGGCCTAAAGCATTTGCAGTGCCAGACAAGAAAGCCAGAACTGTGGCCGGGTTGATAATAAGTGAAATCTTCCCCTAGTATGGCGCTCCAGTGCAGTTGGTAACCGATAATGGCACGGAGAATGTGAACAGCATAATGAGAGAAGTTCTGACAGGTTTGAATGTAGAGCACGTAAAAACATCTCCAAATGAAATGCTAAAGTGGAAAGGTTTCATAGAACCTTGGGAGATGTATTGGCCCAGCTGGTCAGAGAAAACACTGGAAATTGGGACTTGTATTTGACGCAGGCTCTTGCGGCCGTGAGGTTTACGATAAACGAAACCTCCAGATTTTCTCCTTATTTTTTGTTGTTTGGCAGAGACGTGGTCCTGCCTGTGGATAACCTACTGAAGCCCCGAAGAAGGTATATGTGAGAAGATCATCATCAACTATTGCTGGAACAGCAACATAAGATATTCGTACAGGCCAGAAGAAGAATAAAGAGGGCCCAGAAGAAAAGAAATGAGAGAGTGAATGCTGAAGAAAGGTAGTAGAGTTGAAGGTTGGAGACCCTGTCTACTATAAAATCCACCAGAGAGAGGAAAACTGGACCAGAGATGGGAACCGTACTACCGGATAGTAGAGCAGACGGGCCCAGTATCATATGTAATATGGGATCAAGTGGCAGGACGAGCGAGGAGGTTCATGCCAATGATCTGAAGAAGGCTGAAATAGCTAACCTGGAAATGAGCGAGCCGAGGCCTAAGAAGACAAGGAAAAGGAAGGTAACTCTGGTTGAACCGGAAGAAATGGAGACGGAAGAAGACTCCGAGGAGGATGAGGAGATAGGTCGACTTGGCCAGATAGACGAAGCAGTCCATGTGACAGAGTCGGAACCCTCAGCGGGGATTAGCGATGTTCAGTCGTCGACTGAATCGGTGCAGAGAAGAACCCGTGAGGTCGCCATCACACCCCATGTCCGAAAAAAGGAAAAAAGACGAGGAGGTCCAATCAAGCAGCCGAAGGCTCTAAAAAGAGCACCCTGAACAGGACGAAGGGCCCAGCGGAGTGGGAGGAGGAGGATCGAATACCCTTTCCCAGCTCAAGGAGAGGATAAGAACAGGAGAAATTTAGACATAGAGTCGAGAGGTATTGAAGACATTCAAGTCGAAGACTCTAAACAGAAAGAAGAATCAGGGGATGAAGAAGGGGACAAAACACCTCCTGGACGGAAGTTAAACACAGAAAGAAGGTTAGAGGTTGAGCAGGAGTCACCTCGGAAGATGAGATCAAGGAGGGTGAAGAACCCCAAATCTCAGTAGAACAAAAGAGCTGTGCAGAATAGAAGCATTTAGTGTCGACAGAAACCTGCTGGCTGACTGCGGTGGATGTGAGTGGAGGGGATGGAGTCGCGGGATGCACCTCACAAGGGACGGAAGAAGATTATTGGCATTATTGATTGGCCATCAGTGGTGTCATGAAGTACGACTTTTAGAGTGAGCGCCGCGCACACCTGACCAGAGCATTCTGTCTGCTAGAGGTTAGTTAGAGGAGGAAGAGCTGAACTTAGTAAGAAGTTATGAAATAATTGAGTAAAGAATTGTGGAAGTACTATAATGCACTAGGATGTGTGGGACCTTGTTAGAAAATAGGCGATTATTGGTTGTGATATCTGTTCCGTTGTTAGATAGCGAGAGTACATTCGAGATATACCAGGAAGAAGAAATATATGAAGAAAAGATTCAATCATAGAGATGATTGGTAGAGGCTTAGTCAATTGTGCAGAATTATGGGAGCCGATAGTGAAGAGATTCTCTAATGTTACCTTAAATAAGATGCCAGTATTAATGAAGCCAATAGAAAAGATCGATATGGATCAATTAGAGATAAGTTAAGTGCGTTGGGAAACGAAGGTGTGGCTTGGAAAGACGATGAGCAGATCGCGATAAGTTGGTCAATAGTAATGGGTACATTCTAGTTATAACCATCGGGGGTGTATTAGTATGGAAGGTTAGGGTAAGAGAAGATTAGCGAACGACAATCTAGTGAGCATGCAGCAACTCGAGAGGGAGATGCCGAGCAGTGTTCCTTAATCAGACAGGACTGGCGAAGAAATTGCTGAAAGACCAACGGAGGAGGCTGGCGTGAGACCACCACGTGCGGCGGAAAAACCTCCCACAGCGGAGAGGAAAACATTGACCAAGAAGAACAAACCATAGTAAATACATCTGCACCCACAGACACACGCACATATTACTTTTGCATGTAAAAAAATAAAAAATAAAAAAAATAAAAAAGAACATTACCCTTGCATGTAGAACAAAAGAAGATGAAAAGAACATTACATTGCATGTAGAACAAAAGAAAATGAAAAGAACATTACATTGCATGTAGAACAAAAGAAAATGAAAAGAACATTACCCTTGCATGTAGAACAAAAGAAAATGAAAAGAACATTACATTGCATATAGAACAAAAGAAAATGAAAAGAACATTACCCTTGCATGTAGAACAAAAGAAGATGAAAAGAACATTACATTGCATGAAAAGAACATTACCCTTGCATGTAAGAAAGTAGAATAGAATTGCATGAGACAAATGCATGGTGCATGTTAAATGATGTAATTGGGTTTAGGTGTCATTTACGGGTAAATGACAAATCGGTGAGGGGGAGGATTGTGGCACCTGCATTATTAGAAAAACTAAAAAGAAATATTCATAGAAATATGATTTAATTTTTATTCGGTTTATTAACCCGTTGTTAGTTATTTAGACGAAGAATAATTGAGTTTTGAGAATAATTCTCTAATTGTATTTAGGCGATCCTAAGGAAAAGAAGAAGGAAAAAAAAAAAGGAAAAGAAAGAAAAAGAGGGGAGAGATGGATAATGCAAAAGCTGGTCATAAGCGAAAACAGGTGTCAAGAGATATCTAGGCCAACGCGCCTGACCGAATTTCACGAACAATAGAAATTGTTATTTGAAAGAATAGAGTTAGAGATAATTAAAAGAAAGAAAGGGAACAGACATGGTACAAGTGAAAAGACGTCAAGACGGACGATTAATAAAATCGGTCAAAACACCTGGCCTACTTTTGTGTCCGCGGAATGTGGAAGTTCATTATCAAGTTGGAGAAATGGGATTATTTTAGAACAATGGAAAAGAAATATTAATCAAAAGGGGTGTCTTTGGGATGAGAGGTGACCGCTGGAATTGTATACAGTTTGACCAGCTCTAGAGTTGAAGATTAGAACCCCCACGATGATAAAGTGAAAATATTTTCAATTCAGATAATTAAGATTTTGGCTATCAGACCTGAGCGAAAATAAAGGAATGAAAACAATTGTTTTGGCTCACAGAAAGCGCCAGCAAGACGAGAAAAATTCTTCCTGAAGTCACATCTAATTAGCGGCGGGCTGTTTTGACAAAAAAGCCAAAAGGTGAGAAAGGCCGAGATTGTCATTTTTCGTGCGTGCGAAAAAAGGCCAAATTGGATTTGTTTTTTTTAGCAAGGTGTTCTTCCCCAGAACAAAGCCCCGGATAGGCCACGCCCGATTGGAGACGTCACGAAGGACGAGACGCCCAACCAGAATCTCATTAGCCGAGAGCGGTCACGTGATATGCGAGAAAGAGGAGAAAGGACGCTCGACCAGGACCCATTGGTCGAAAACGGTCACCTGACATACGAGAGACCGGGAGAGATGGGTGTGCGCCTCCCCCCCCAGAGGCACTGTGAGGAAGTAGGGGTGAGAGTAAGAGCGATAATGGGAAATCAGAAATAGTGCGACTTTTGGAATTATCAAGAAAACCCTGACGCCGACAGACCCACCCCAGTTTGTTGCGGCGTCAATAAAAGCAGAACCCCAACCGACAGAAATCAGTTCAGCCCCGGACGACAGAGAGCTCAGTTCAGCCCCGGACGACAGAGAGCTCAGCTCAGCCCCGGACGACAGAGAGCTCAGTTCACCCCAGACGGCAGAGAGAAGAGTTCGGACCTTGGCGAGAAGCGTTGTGGGGAGGGCGGACGAAGAAGAAGTTACTTGCAGTTGCGCATAGAAGAAGTTGAAATCAAACCAAGCCTAAGAACAGAGATTCGTCCAACCCAAATCGAAGTGAAGAAATTCGTCCAACTCAGGCCGAAGTGAATGGGCTCGTCCAACTCAAGCCGAAGAGAAGAATCAGCCGTGAACGACTGGTAGAGATTAGCGCCCAGTGTCGAAACCAAACCACACCCGACATACAAAATTCTAGAGAGTAGGCAACTCAAAGTCTTTAAATTGTATGGTAGAAGCTTGGTGCCACAGTCCACAAAACGGGTCGGGAAGTAAGAATAATTTTTATGTAACGAACATTAGATATAAAAAAAGGTTGTTACCCTTTTTATCAGTAATTTTTGGCCTCGTGAGTTTTTCTTTTACTTGTGTTTTGCCACCCCGTCGAACTCAACTTGCATACGGCCCCAATCCCTGTTTGATCCCGTCTGTCTAAGATCTAATCACAACGTGGGTAGGCAGACCGGAGATCAGTACAGTTACCCTAGTAACCAGGTGTTGGAAGCGAGTTGGGAACGGCGAGGGCTGGTAATCATCTAACCAAAGGTTTAGAGCGTCACACTTGGAGCAGCGAGGAGCGAACAGCTGACGCCGCGGCAAAAACGTCACAACTGGTGCTGTCCGTGGCAAGGATCGACCCTTGGGCGGCTACATCACGTCACGTCACAATTGGAGCCGCGAACAAGATCGAACGACAGAGTCGACGCTGCGACCAGGGGGGGCGACGTCACACTGCAATGCGTGATTTCATGACCCACTCTTTTACAGTTAAATTTTTTTTTTATTCCTAAAATCGCAATATCTGTACCAGTGCAGTTTACCGCAAGCAAAACATGGCTTCGGGAGTTTTTGTTTATTTTTCTTTGGCATTTAACTTTTTGCTTGATAATCCGCAATTTTATAATTCTTTTTGGTAGACTGAGTTTCTTCTTTGTAGCGTATTTTCTTTACATACGAAAAGCCACACTGTTTTATCTTTTTTGAATCTTTCTTTCCGCTAACATATCTTCGGCAGTCTTCTGCCAATTTCTGTACCGTAATACTTGGATCGCTTTCCAATTTTGCCAGTACTAATCTTCTCAACTCTGCGTCTCTTTCTGATACCAGCCCCTGAACAAACACCAAGCACTTAAAATTGTCTGCGCTTAACCCTGCCAGCTTGAATTCTTCACAATGATTATTCACATTGGCTGCGTACGTTATATAGTCTTGTTCGTCACCTTTCATCAGATTCAAACATTTCCACCTCTTGTGAAACAGATGTCTTTTTACTAAATAATTCACTTAATATATTTACCAACTCGGTAAAGTCAACTCGCTAGTTTTTTTTTTCGGTAAAATGTAGTTTACCAATTTGTTATGCTCAGCAGTTCCTAACTTGCTTAAAAGAAGTCTAACCTTCTTTCCTTCAGACCACGAGTGGCAGTCCTCGTTACACTCGTCCGTATATTTTTTTATAATAATCTTCAAAGGTTATCTCTTCATCTGGACTGTACGTGAATATTTCAATTGAATTCCATATTGTATTCTCTAGGAAAGAATCATTTTGTCGATTTTTCTCTTTCCTCTTCTCAGTTATTTCCAGAATTTTGTTTTGAAACTCCCTATGCATATGTTCCATTTTTGTTGGAATTGCATTTGTCTATTAAATGTTTCCTCCTGTAGCTGCATCTGGAATGTTTTTTGTTGCTCTAATATTGTCATCTCTTGTTCCAACTGGAACTTAAAGAATTTCCGGAATATATTTTTTTGCATTCCTCCATATTCGCACAAAGTTTACACAATGCCTAAATACTGTAGAGGGGGGATTTTTTCGTCACTAAGTTGATGTATTGGCTTGCGAAAAACTTTGCCAATTTTTTTTTTTTTTTTTTTTTTTTTAGGGTAAATCCAAGACATTGTCGCCGAAGTTATTGTGGATTTCGCAGTGGAGGCTTGTATTTGTACTAAATCGGTCATAAATAGTTCGACGTATAAACGTTAGGAACTTGATATAATACGTATTACGCAGAGTAATCTTGTTGTGGTCACTACTTTCGTATTCGACTAACTGTCGACTACTGTCCGACATCGACTGACCGTCGTTTCTCTTACTACTTCTACTTATATTAGGTGTGAGCGTCTATTAACTATAGAATACGTGTGTTTCACCATAACAGGAAAGGATAGAGTGAATGACTGGAACCAAGCTCAGTCAATTGCAGTCATCGAAGAAGCAAGTAAGGGAAAGGGAGTTCCACATACGGGAAGTGCGAGAGATGAACCTGTTTGAGAAGAGACGGTTACATTTAATTATTTTGACAATGAAAGGGTGGACCCGAGCCTGATATCTCGCTTAATTTTATGCAATCTGGGAACCATTAAAGTAACTCGTCGGAACCGTTGCCTTGAAAATACTTGTAGAAGAGACAAAGAGAAGCCACGTAACGTCGGTATCTATATATATGTAAAAGTGAACATTGAAGTCAATACGAGAGACGAGAGGCTGTTTCTTGCTAGATGCAAGCCTCAGGCGGCCTGACTATTGCGTTTATCATGAAACAGCCTGTCACCTCTGAGTGTTGACTTCAATGTTCACTTTTATATTTACATACGCTCTATCTTATAGTTATATATTATTACTATTGTTAATAGTCCTAAACCATCTTATTACTGTTGTTTTTATACCAACATTCTCGAGCTAGGTGCTCTTCATTACGACTAATATTTTTATCCCGTCTTATTATTCTTGTTTCATACAAAAACTTGGGATTATTATTGACTTCATTATTACTATTATTATTTACGTTATATTATGTTTGCATGTTATCCATGATTATTGGGTTAATATACGGCATTATTATTACTTTTTATCACAAAACTTTGATGCACCTTATACCTATTTCTTAAGTTTTACATATTTTCCGGATTAAATTTCGTATATTGCAACATTTTTACATGAAAATAAATCTTTTGTAAAGCTGTTAAATTTTAAAATACCATTTGTGTGTCGTTAACGTGTATCAAGGAACATATCCGTGGGAAGTAAAATAAAATGCCAGTGTACGTAATGAAAGCAAATACGTATTAAATTATTCATCCATAGATTGTCAGTATAATTCTAAGATTATTGTTCTATATTTAGTGTTATAGGAACTTACCCATAATAATAATGGTTTATTCCTGACATTATAAATACTACGCCTCTCAAAAGGTATGAGGAGATTGTAAGACGAGGAGAGAGCATATTGTAAGGACATTGGAATAGTGATACTTGTCGAGACAACATAGTTCACTCTAACCAAATCTGATAGTCATTACTAATACTTCTACTTCTTTGTATTATATTTCTGTTGTAATATATCTTTGTATTCCATACCTGTGTTCGTGTTATTCTTTCATTGGTTCTAACCTTGGAACATCACCTTGGAACATCACCGTGGTACAAGGAACTTGGACCATAACATTTAGAAAGTAAATCTTCAAGAATCTTTAGTGGGTAAAACATTGAACACTCGAGAAATGAGCGAGTTTTCATCATGTCTAGAATTTTCGGCTTATGCTAATGTTTTGGTGTTACTGCCACATTACAGACTGTATATTTTCTGACCGTCATTAGGGGAGAGATGTATCCTTTCTTTAGAATCCTCTAAGTATGATTTTATTTTTTTCACAAAATAAACACTTAATTTAAAAAAAAGAAATGACAAAATAACATATAACCATATCATTTCAAAATATTTTGTAATCAGTTGCTTTTCTTTTTTTCTGTGAGCGAATCAAATGAATATCGACCACTAATCAACTTTTAAATTCCGCCATTTTTATAAAAAAATAAAATTCAGAATCCATCGTTGATTAGCAGACAGACCGAAGTTGTGTTGTGGCATTATGTAAAAGAGACATTTAGAATGTCATTTCATGTTTGTTAGCCAAAAGAAATTTACAGAGACGTACCGGTTTTTATGTAAGATCGAGCCTTTAACATATACAGGTTACCCTACAAAACGTCAGTTAATTTGGTACAGTTTATATAATTGTTGGAATTTTTGTCACCACTTTTTGAAACAAAAATAAATGATAAAAAATTTAATAGCTTAAAACAGAACAAAAAATGTTTGATGTGGTCTGACACTATTTAGCGTTCGCGTGAACATTAAAAGCGAGAAATAATTAAGGCGAGAAGAAGCTGAAATAATTAAGGCGATAAGAAGCTATCACGAAAAGACATACTGAACGATGTTATTTTTTTTAACAAAGTGGTAAAAATTTTATTTTCATTTGCGAAGAAAAGTATTTTATTCGCAGAAGATAGGAAATTCGTAAGATCTCGGATCTGTCGATTTAATTTATGCTACGAGGCAATAATGAAAATTTCAAATTGGTCAAGTGGCCTACGAAACAGAAGCTGGGAGATAATGTTAATCAGGTCACGTACTGACCGAGAAAAACATCAGCTGAAGGCCACCCAGGGAGAAAAGGAAAGATTAAACCATTAACTATCTTTCGGAGATGTCATTGGTTTTGGAAAGAGACCACCTGTTTTATTGTTCAAACCTGGACATGATAAAAGTTTGTTATCGGAATGGATACTTGGATACAGAGTGCGAATACGTCCAGTTAACCACCCACGTGACGCTGGCGAAAATCTCGATGATAAAGTCCAGGCGACATTCGTTTAAGATAGAGAATAAGGACCACACTACGAGTCGTAGGGGTCTGGTGAAAAAAAAATGAAGAAAAGAAAAAGAAAAGGGAACATAATTTTTTTTCTTTGGGTGATACTTTTTGAACTGAGGCCAGTCTAGCCACACCTACGCTGCTGAGCGTTCATTGGCTGAATGATGGCGTGAGAGGTAGGCGAAGCTAAATATATGAGTAGGAGGGGAGGCCTGTTGACGCCTCTGAGGGGATTGGTGTGAGATGCTACTGTGAGAGAGAAGGGAAACCTGTTGACGCCCTCTAAGGGGATTGGTGTGAGATACCAATATGAGAAAGGAAGAATTTGGGAGGCCGATTCCCTTAAAGCAGAAAGTAATAGACTTCCAAAAATGGAAAATGATAAATTTTCCTATCCGAAAACAAAGAAAATCCTTATTGAGGATTTAGAATTATCAAGGAATTCAAACCGTGACAAGCCCACTCCCGGTTTTGGTCGGCGTCCATATAAGCAGAGTCGCAGCGAGTTGGAGAAAAGTAGTTGCAGTTAGAGTTCGGTAGAGCTCCGAGGAGACGCAGACGCAGAGCTGAGCTGTGAGCTTTGAGACCAGCCTCGCAGGAAGCTGACTGAAGATCCACGCATCCCGACTTCGACTTCTAACCAAGAACAATTTATTTTTGAGGAACGACTTAGACTCACACCACCAAAACAGTTTTACGAATATCGCCTGAAGACACCAAAAAACAGTTATCCAAAAAACAACTTTATATACTTGTCCGGTGTTAACCTTGCTCGGACTCGGCTTGCATTGCGGCCCGCCGACTGATTGATTTCGTCTACCTAAGATCAAATCACAACGTGGGTAGGTTAGACTAGAAATCAAAACAGTTACTGCGGTAACCAGACGTTGGAGGCGAGCTGGGAACGACAAAGCTGATACCGAATCTAACAAGATTCCCATTCGAATCAGCCAAGGGTTAGAACGTCACATTTGGTGCCGCGACCAATACCAAGTTACATTGGTCGCGTCAGGATAGCACGGGGGCGCAGAGAGGCCGGGGTGACGCCACAGTGGTGTTCAAACTAAAGAACTCTGGAAAATTTATCGGGCTTTTTTAATCGCCAAATTGGATGTTCTTTCTTAAAGAGAACAATTGAAAATTTGATAACTGCGGCATCCTAGAACAACAAATGGTTAAAAAAATTATGTTATTTAATTTTTTTATTTCATTCATATAGTAATATATATAGTTAATTATTTTATATGATAGTTAATTTTTTTTCATCAGATAGTAAATCTAAAGTTTGCTGTTCTTTGGTAAGGCCCACTATAACCTTGTACTTACTGTAACCATCTTCAAAGAAAAGAATTTTAAAAATTTCTTTTAAAGATATTTCATTAGTTTACAAGCATTTTTATATTTTTGTTTGAATGCTTTGCAAATTTTGAATGTTTTGTGTGGAGCCGGAAAATAATTTTTTCAGATTTTATTGTTTTTTTGCTTTTTTTTTAATTTCTAACCTACTAGAATCTGTCAGAGTAAAAAAAAAATCCTTCTGATAAATTTTTTTGAACGGCTGTGTCTTTTATATGAATTAGTATACTTTTATTACCAGTGGTTACTATGAAAGGTGTTAAGGAGTAAGACAACAAATTTATGGTTAAATGAAACTACTTACATGATTGTTTCTAATAAAATTAATCAGTAATCAATTTATTTTCATTTTCTGCAGTGTTTTGTTTATTAGACAAAGTATCTTGTAAATGATCCACGCATCATTAAATTATGAACCTCTTCTTGAATTTGGGACCATCAAACGCCTACCCAAATCATCAGATTTGTACTAAATTCACAATATTCTATACTAGAAATTAATAGTCAAATCACACTGAAAACACTACTTTGATCACCGAAGTTAAGCACTGTCGAGCTGGATCACTACTTAGATGGGGGACCGGTTGAGAACACCGGATACTGTAAGCAATTACCTGCAATCCAAAATATATTTCGGTTTAAACATAACGCACAAAGATTTGATGAGCCATAAAAATTCAATCAACCCCAGATATCTTACTAAATGGACCAGGCACATATTTTTGCTCAACTGAATGGACTCAATCGTGCACCAGACCAATAAAAAATCATGTATCAGCACAACGTAATCAGCAAAAAACATATATTTGCTTCATATGAGTTCGGTAACAAATTGTCTTAGTAATTTCTGAAACTATAAGGATTCAGGACTAACTGTGCAATAAATCAGGTTTAAATGATTAGAAATTAATTGGATTTAAAAAAAAATTTTCCGTTGTTACCGTTTGCCAAAGCAAACTTAGAATATATCGGCCGAGAATCTTGTAATAAAATCCGGCATTAATAATATGTTTCAACTACAACAGGTTATAATTTTCCATCAAGCGGCCATTCCAAACTCGCTTGATATTTTATAAATATGAATTATTCAAACAATATTATTTTTATCAGTGTTATTTTTATGTGAACTGTATGATTACTTCCACATCATGTCAAAACGCCGATTCTTGTACGATCAGCGAAGTTAAACGACATCGATTCGGATCAGTACCTAAATGGAACACTGGTTGGGAATATCAGGAGCACTAAGCGTCGATTTACAGATTGTGTAATGGTTAACGGTTCGAAAACGAACATCGGTGAGCCGAGTTCCAATTCTAGTTGAGTTCTCTATATTCACTTATACGAAAATACCCGTAGGAAAAGTATGAATCTATCTCTTCTCCGCCTCCAGCTATGGGTTAATTAGTTAGTCTTGTAACGATTAATTACTTTTATCTACAAAAATTTTACTATTCAAAAATATTTTCTGGCTTTAAATAACGTACAAAAGCCTTAAAAAAAACAAATGATTCAGTTTACTGGTTTGGTTTGGTTTACGGCATATCATCCCCAATGGGTTATTTAATGCCAAGAAGATTTTTATTGATGGTAATATTTTTTCAAGAATATATTGCTGATAATTTATTTTACAAAAATGTATTACTTGTATTAAAACCTATTTTTACACATTCATAGGGCTTTAACCCCAGTTCGGTGGGCAACTATTTGCCCATAGCTGGGACCCTGACAGGTGCTACCAACCCGGGTCAGGGTTGACCTGGGAACACCAGCAACTAAGAGGTGGTTCTACGCTCCTGAAAACTCCTGATCACAGACCTTGTTGTTGGAGGTAGTTTATCATCTTACCCAGGACGCGGATGTAGTTTATCGTCATACTCAGGAAACAATGAGTTTACTGGAGCTGTAAATGAATTAATCTCCAAAACCTTACTAAATAATATTTATTTATAATCCCCCTCCTGGAAGTACAGACGTAAACACATTTCCATAGATTACAAAAGGAGATCACTAATGTTTGTTTACATATATATATATAAAATACAAACTTAAGATATCAATGAATATGTTTTATATTGATCGACTAGATGCAGAGAAGCGATTAAAAAGTTAGATTGTCTTACATTTGAGATCACAATGAGTTACATATTTAGATATATTGTGTTCTAACTAAGCAGAATATACAAAATAATTGAAACACTTGTTAAATTCAAAGAAAATTTATTTAATATGGAGTTGGTCCTCCTTTAGCCAAGCAGACAGCTTTAAGACGTCTAGGAATGAAATCATACAGCTTCCTGACTTCATCCAGAGGAATCTTTAGCCATTCTTTCATTAACACCTGCTCCAGCTCTTTAAGACATGACGGTGGGGTATAGTGGCTCATAAATTGTCGCTACAAAATGCACCAAAAATGTTAAAAAATATTGATATCTCCATGTGTTCTAGCTCACTTTCATGCTCTTCATACCAATTCTTAACCACTCGAGCGGTATGTATTGGAGCATTATCGTCTTGGAAGGTGCAGTCACCATCAGGGAATAAAGTCTTGACCATTGGATGAACATGATCTCCCAAAATGTTCAGGTAATCTTTGCTGTTGATTCTACTGTGCAGGGCAACTATTGGACTGGGACATTTCCATGATATGGCGGCCCAAACTATCACTGTTCCACCTCCATGCTTCACTGTTGGAAGAAGGCAGTCAGGGTTGTAAGCTTCTTTGGGCTGCCCCCACACATAAACTCGCCCTGAAGTTGGGAAAAGAGAAAAACTGGACTCGTCTGAGAATATGAGTTTATTCCATTGGTCTGCAGACCAGGCATTATAAACTCTGCACCCCTTCAACCTCTTCTGAATGTTGCGAGTGGAGAGAAGAGGTTTCCTACGGCGGCTCTTCCATGATATCCAGCTTTATGGAGCTCACAACAAACAGTTTTAGCAGAAACTGGACTATTCAGATGATTGTTCAACTCAGCAGTCATTTAGGCCGCAGTAGTCCAATGATTTTTTGCCACATTGCGTTTCAATGCATGTTGGTGACTGTCAGTAAGTTTGCAAGTCTGGCCCGAATTGCTACAGTTTCTAGAGGTTTAGCCCTGTTTCTCGAATTGCGTTATAGTTCTTGATATGGTAGCTCTTGAAAAACCAAACAGTTGAGCAACCTTAGTAATCGAGGCTCCTGAATTGTGAGCTCCAACAATTTGCTCATTTTCGAACTCGGAGAGCTTACGCATTGAGCTTAAATTTTACTAAATTCTAAAAATAAATAAGACAAAGACAGTAAATTAGATAATTAAACGTATTTACAATAGATATAACCTGCAATGATGAAGTTTTAGTTAAAGTTCTTAATATAATAGGTCTTTGAAATATAGGAGTGGGATTTCCACCTATTCCAATTATTTTTCCAACCCCTGTATGTCTAAAGATAATTTTTAAAAAAATGTATCTTCACAAAAAGAAAGATAACCACAAAGATATACAAAAACACATATGTTGCTATTGTATTGAATCTGTTGCTAGATCTGCTGATTGGAGGCATTGTTCACTCGTGAGAAACAATTTCCATCACCAGAATCTGTCTTGGACTTTTAAAAGTCTATCATTCGTGTGAGTAATGAGTTTTGCGGTTCTGTCTGGTTTAGTGGTTCAGTTATGTAGTCAGAGATTCCAGACACAATGCATAGAATAATCTACAATATTACTGGTCCACACCTCGTATCACGGTTTACGTTCCATTCACCGTTATGTAACTTCCTTGTCAATTTTCTATATGTTCATGCTAATTGTTCAGATGAGCTTCCCTTTTTACAACCTCGACATCATGAATTTAACAAAAATGATCTATATTCAAAACTTGGCATTCATTCCACATGGTGTCAACGAAATGCACAATGTTACCTAAGTGTATGACAAGTCACGCCTCTTTTAAATTTACTTTCAACGACATTTCTAGGAAGATGATCCGAGCTCTTTGTAGCGCTCAGTTAGGATTCTTTGACAGACAAATATATTTTCTATGCACGGACAAATTTATTCAGAATGCTAACAAAGTTATCAATATTAATTCTAAAACAGCTAATAGGAAATCAATCAACTGATCGATTGAACACTTCTGACTGAAAATATTTGACCTTGTGTGAAAATCTTGGGCTTGGCGGAAAATAATTTTAGAGGACCTACTAAGTCGATTCTTTTTTTTTTTTTTATAGAATCTCATTAGATGCTTGTTAAATACCTCCAATTACACCGAATTCTTCAGTTATTGATTCAAAGCTGTAATCGATAAGAAGAAAAATCGAATGAAACTAATTAAATAGGTAATAAAACTTAGGAATGAATGTCCCCTTCCGATGTGATCGTTACAAATCGTGATTTTTCAGATAATTATAACGGAGAAGAGATAACTGCTTCCAGGCGGAAAAATTTTAATCTGGTTTGGTTTAATATGGCGCTTGCTCAACATCGATATTTACGAAGTCTATCGCAGTTTGGAAATTTGATGCGTTACCTAAATTTTTGTACAATAGAAGGCTCAAGATCCACTCGAGGCAGAGGTAAACTCAATGACATAAGAGAAGGTATTAAATTAAGATTATAAGGATATGGAGGATAGATAATGATTGACCGAAAACTTGAAGAGGTGAATATCGTAATGATCGGGGAAGCAACCTCCCTGGAGTCTGTTTCACAAAGTAACCATTCTGGAACATCATCATTACCATTGGAATACGAACGAAATGTCGACGAATCGTCGATTCTATGTGCCTGCTATGGTGGGTCCTATCTGTGAAGGGCTGGACTTGAGGCATTGAAGAATGTAGTTCACCAAAACATCTGCCGTGAAATAACAATATAGACAGAGAAACAACATTTCGTCTGTGGGAAAAAAAGATTGCAATTGGAAAATAATTCATCCCTCACAAAGCTGTATAAATGCTTTTGAACATTTTTTTATTACAATGTCACGTTGTTGAAGCACCTAGTGACAATCAAACTCAGTATTTAATTACAAGAAGCATATACACTTATTAACACCTACTCTACGGGACTCTCACTAAATATGGGGTCTTTGATAGAGGGGAGAGAAACATTTAAGAGTATTTAATATTATTATACGATCGATATATTAGAATTCAGAAGAAATCACTGCCCCCACTCGAACAAAATGACATCAGGGTTTGTTTATTATGATACTATGCTATGATTGATATTATAATACTATGCCATATTTGATCTTTTTGATATTATGCCATCATTGATCTTATGATATTATGCCATCATTGATATTATGATACTATGCCCTCATTGATATTATGACACTATGCCATCATTGATATTATGAAACTGGGCCATCATTAATATTTATCACGTCTAGCGCAGTTCGGGCATTTTTTTTTTATTTTTACAAAATTGTAATCCAATACAATACTCAAGAGAGAGGCTTAGGAAATGATGTTGCTCTGTGTGCAGATTATAAAGATACGTCTGATGGATACCGGTTTATCGTAGACATAAAAAGGTTAATATTGTAGTGATGGAGAAGTATCCTTTAGGGTGGACACTGAAGCATTCTCAGTATCAGCCCCCAAATTCGAGCGCTAGTTTCTTTTAGGCAAATTGGGTGTCCTTGCATGGTGTAAAATGCCAATTGCTTATTTAATCTAATGTAACTTTACCATTCGTCAATCATTTAATTATTTGAATGGAATATAAACTTTTCTGTTGAACGAAAATTCCTAAAAAAATCGAGAAAGTTTTCATATTTATTGTTGTTGAAGAATACCTACGTACAATAATGGGTAAATCCCCATTCACAAAAATACAGTAGTAAATACTGTATGTTGGTCTGCAGTTGGAGAATCGTCTCCGGCTGTGCTGATCAAACTCTCTCCCTCCGATCAGAGAGGATCCCCAGACGAGTCTATGTCGAAGAACAGAGTCTCGTCTCGGGAAACAGATACCGGACCCCGTTTTATACGGGCTCTACGGGGAATTTTTTGGATGCCCCACATTAAACTCGGCCACATCTCACTGCGTAGGGCGGTTGGTAGACATATTTCAGTTGGAGAGTTTTTGTGGAATTCTCTTGACTACTTATTCTACGCGCCGCTGGCGAATCTTATATATGTTGTTCGTGTCCTAAGTATTATCGTTCATTACCAACCATCGTGTGATTATTCTGTTCAGCAACCTTCCATAGGTTACAACAATTATTAGGTAAAACTAAAATTGGTCAATGAAAACATATCCAGATAAAATTGAAAAGGCTTAATCTAACGGCATAAAAAATCTCAATTTTACAGAATTTACGACTTGTGTCAGTCATCCTCTTACAAGGAAGTGAATGCTGTACTATCTTCTCATAGTCGAAGAGAAAATGGTAAACATCAGAAATGTGGTTCTGGGGATGGACACTGCGAATTCCATGGACGAATGGAATAGGTAACAAGGAAGTCTTAAAGAAAATTCGCCACAGAAAGAACATTTATAATCAGCAACATACAGCTGAAATTTCTTGGAAAAATAATGAGGAAGGAGGGTTTGGAAATTTAACACACAAAGGGCATATTGAAGAGAGGGTAGTTAGGTGAAGGCAGCGAGGCATTTACCTGACGAGAATGTGTGAATGAATGGCAGAACCGATAACAACCGCTAAGGACCCACGGCGGATAGGAAGATTTGGAGGGCCATGATCGACCATGTCCTGAATGGATGCGGGATATAGAAGGAGAAGAATTATAAAACGTTTTCTTCTATAGGAACATTTCGTTAGAAACAAAAAAGAAAAATAATGCTGGACTGCCATAGAATATCTATCCTCTTATATGGCACCGAAATCTGGCCGTCCTGGGTAAGACGATAAACTACATCCGTTTCCGGGGTGAGACGATAAACTACATCTGCGTCCTGGGTAAGACGATAAACTACATCCAGCAGCATGACCTTTGATCAGGAGGTTTTGAGGAGCGTGGAACCGCCTCTTAATTGCTGTTGTTCACAGATCCATTTTGACCTGGAGTGGTAGCACCTGTTAGGGTCCCAGCTATAAGCAAAATAGTTAACCCACACACAGGGGTCAAAGCAATATGAAAGTATAAAAGCAGGTTCTATACCAGCAATACATTTTTGCAAAAATATTACCAGCAATATATTTTTGAATAAAAAAAATTATTACCAGCAATATGTTTGAAGAAAAAAATATTACTAGCAATATATTTTTGAAGAAAAAAATTGTTACCAGCAATATATTTAAGAAAAAAAATTAGTACCAGCAATATATTTTTGAAGAAAAAAATTATTACCAGCAATTTATTTTTGAAGAAAAAAATTATTACCAGCAATTTATTTTTGAAGAAAAAAATTATTACCAACAATATATTTTTGAAAATTAAAAAAATTACCAGCAATATATTTTCAAGAAAAATATTAGCAGCAATATATTTTTCGGAATAAAATAGCAGCAATAAAAATCTTGTCGGCATTAAATAATCTATTTGGGTTGATATGCCGTAAATCAAACCAAACTTCGATGATTGAATATCAATTTTTTGGAGAATAGCCTCGATTCATATTCATTTTTCTTTATTCACTTCTTGTTTGTTTTTTCTTATTATTGAATCATTAGTAACGGATACAAATTTCCTTAAGCAATATAATCAAGCTGATGTAAATGAGAGATCTTTAAAAAAATATTACCATCAATACATTATTACCATCTATATATTTTTGAAGGAAAAATATTAAAAGAAATACACTTGTAAAAAAATATTAGCAACAATAAAAATCTTGTCGGCATTAAATGACCCATTGAGGTTGATATGCCGTAAATCAAACCAAACCGAAAACTGGAAAATTTCATCACAGTCAAAGAGCAGGCATGAAGCTACAGCGATGTGATTCTACAGAAAGATGTTGAAAATACCATGGACGGAACCGCGAACAAAATGGAAGTTTTGAGGGGACGGAATATTCAGAATAATACATTCAGAAACAGACAGCAGGAATTTCTGGTACACGTAACGAGAAAGAATAATAAATATTTGAACACACGCCGGGTATAGTGAAAGCTGTTAGACATTTTGACGGTCGTCTTCGAGTATAGAATCCAAAGGTTAGCAGTGAATATTTCGGAGACAGTAGGAAAGCGTAGTTCAGGTTAGAAGTGGATATCGCAGCAAAGTAGCAGAGCGTAGTTCTTCCTTCTGTTCCTCTTCGCCTGACAAGTTGGCACTAGTCATTCGGGTAGTGTAAACAAAAATGGCCGCCTTTATACACGACGGATACAATGTTCTGTGGCTTCTAATTGGTTAATCTTCTATTGGTAGACTATAAAGGGAGTTAAGTCATTTTGACTAACTCACTAGTTACACACATATATATATATATACACAAAAAACTGTAACAAAAGCAACAGAGAAAAAGAAAAACATCGAGAAATATACCTATCAATTTGTATAAATAAATGGCAGAGCAGCAAGCGGAAAAGATAGAAAGGGAACAAACATTGTTTAGAGCTACAATTATATGACACGGCAGATAAAAAAGAAGACATTTCACTTACCTTTAAAATCATGAGATGTCTGATCAGACGTATTTTGAACAGTTGCTATGGTAACGGAGCTAAAGTACGCAACGAAATGCCACTTGACACAGATTGGCCTTTAACGCTGTCACGCATGCACACTAAGTTATAACGTTCTCGCTCACTTTCCTTGTTGAAAGGAGTGTTTGGAAGGAAAGTGTGTGGCGTGTGGTCTTGTCATCACATCACTGAAGTTCATGGTTTCTGCAACGGTTTTTGAACAAGACAAACATTCCCAACTACCATATTACTTAGATCGACCTCCTTGCGGCTTCCCCTTTCCAAAATTTAAATCCAACTTAAAAGGGACAAGTTTTCAATTTATCCAGGAAATCAAGATAATGCGACGAGTTAACTGCAAGCTATCCCAAGACAGAAGTTGCAGGAATACTCACACCAATGAAAATTACGATGGATGAAGTGTATGGCTTCAGAAAGAGACTACTTCGAAGGAGATAAAATGTTGACTTGATATGTGTTATAGTTTTTTTTTTGTTTTTTTTTTTTATATATAGCATCAGTACCGATACTTTTCATCTGACCGTATATCGCCTCGAGAGAGACTGTGATTTTGCTATTATAATGAAGGGTATTAATCTCGTTGAAGCTTCTTCGCTGGGACCTCCGTTGGGACAAAGATCATGCCTCTTAGGAATAGCACCTTCTGTAACCTTCGGCGTGCGGGTGAATTAATGGAATTGTTAATAAGGTAGCTGAGTTCCGGTTTGGTCCGTTATGTTTAATCGCTCAAATACCCTTGGCAAAGGTATGGATCCACCTCTTCTCCTCCAGCTATGGGTTAATTAATAAGACATGTATAAATCGTTTTGGATGATAAATAACAAACAAAATTGCGTAAAATATATTTAGATTTCGCGATTAAATAACTCATAGAGGTTGGTATTCCGTTAAACAAAAAAAAAAACAAAAAACAACCAACCATCCATGGGTTTGCAAGTGCATCCATGACTGAAACGGGAAACAAAGTGTGCGTGCGTGTGTCGCCAGAGGCTAAATCATATTTTTTATGCGAGGAAGTCAAAAATTTTACAGTTAAATTTGAATTAATAAATGGTATGGATCAAGATTTTAGGAAATAACGTTTAAATGTCAGATTATAATATGCATGTCTTTTGAGTATTGCTGATAAAATCATTGAACTCAAATATTTATGAAATATAAAAAAAAAAAAAAATTATCGATATTTAAATGAAGTTTGAAAAATATTTCAAATATCCTGATTTACACATTACATGTTAAGAAATCCTATTAAACAATCCTGTGATTTTAATAAACGTGAAAGAAAGGCTTGCATTCATAACAATGATTTAACTTTGAAAGTATTTTGATAACGGAGAAACACGAATTTAGTAAGTATAAAAGAAACGCGATTCAAAAATCGATTGATTTCCCCTCGGAAATCACTTGGTCGCCATATTGACGATTAAGTCATGTCTTGATTAGATGATTATATTATATAATTATAACCATATTCAACATAACAGTTTAGAAACATTTTTAAAGCCATGCAATACATCGAGAATATGATTATGTTCTTCCTCTATCTACAAAGCTTTGGTAACAATATATCAAATGTATTATTTGACTTTTTCATTGACTTTTTTCCCTTTTCTTTCAATTGCTACCATTAACTACAGGTTTTCTAGACTTGATGTCGTTGTTAATTTTGGCGTCCTAGTTTTCTCTTGACTTTCATTTTTTTACATAATTAAACTTACTGTATAAATAATGAAGTAAATATTTAATAGGTCTTCATTTGTCCATTATTTCGTTTTGTTTTATCTGATGTGACAGTATTTTAACTACTATTAAGGTATTATTTGTAGGTGGTTAAGTTGATAATGAAATTTTTAATTATTACTGCTTGAATTAGTATTCATATGCTTATATTCATAAGTTTACACGCACGCATATGCAGATATGCATATACATATATAGAGATACCCATACACACACACACTTATATGCATTGTTGTCAATGTATAAACTTGTAAAGTAATTTTTCCATATTTTTTGGGTATTAATTATGGGAGCTTGAGTTTATGGAGTATTCTATTTGTTTGAATATATGTATATATAGAGTATACAATATATACTCCCGTACATACACGAACTTATCTGCACGAACGCATGCGCATATATGCATTTTTAAAACAGTAGTAAATTAAATATTTGCTTATATGTTATCAATTATCTAATGTTTCCTTTTTATTTAATATCTAATAGCTATCGTTTTTGCCTTGATGTTATCTTACATACTGAGGTATTAATTATGGAAGGACAGTTTTATACGCTTGTAGTTGTTTGTGTGTGTCTATGCACATAACTCCATACGCGTATAGATTTTTTTATTCAATATTTCTTCGCTTATTTTATTTTGTTTATTTCTAATTTTGTTTATTTTATATTATGTTTATTTTATTTTGTGTTTTTTTTTATTTTCTTTGATTTTATTTATTGTATTTTATGTTATTTATTATTAATTAGTGCTTAGATGGCAAAGTAAGTATTTATTTATATGTCTACACTTACCCATTATTGCAGTTTTTTTGTTTAATAGTTTATTTTAGTCTGTAAGACTAATTATGGTTAATCTTCCTCTAAACAAGGTTTACAGTTTTTACTGTTTTTTTTTTAATAATTTATAATGTATGAGGCTGCCCTCTTTATAATTTCCCATTTGATTTTGCTTTTGATATTTTTTCTTTGTGCTTCCATATATATTTTGATAACGTTGTTTCGCTTGGATATTTTTCCGTTTACAGAACATTTTGTTGTTGCAATATCTTTTCTTTTATAAATGCATGCGTATATACATACATACATATATAGATAGATAGATATATAGATATAGATATACATATATGATTTTAATACCTATACTCGGGCAAAAAACGGGTTATACAATTTGCAAATAAAAATATAGTTGAAAAAAAAAAACGATATCTGGGGAAAAATCAGTAAGAAAAGAAAAGACTAAAATGCCTAGTCAAAAGACATCAGTACCACAATGCCTAGTCAAAAAAAAAAAAAACAAAAAAAAAAAAACAAAAAACACTGACATAGTAAATTTAGTAAAACGTAAAAGTGCTTAATACACTACGTAGTGAATAAAACTAAATAAAATAGCGAGGCAGAACCTAGCTATCAATTTTTCACCTAACGGATCTTCATGTTAAAAACTGTCTATTTTTAACTTGAAGATCCGTTAGGTAAGAACTTCGTAGTTAGGTGCTGGCTCACTAGGGTTTTTACTCTTCGATAAAACGAATCGAGTTCTTTCAGTCACTGGCATGTCTATGTAAAAATAAATAGGCTTAAATTTACCTTCATCCCTGACGTGCGCCAACGGCTTAGGGTTAGATTCTCCGATTGACGCCAATTCAGCCGGGTTTCGATCCTAGCTTGATGCAGCCAGACGTCTAGCCACACTGATGAGATGTGATACAGCGAAACAATCTCTCTGTGGATGACAAAATAGATAAATAGATAGTTTTCTCATCCCACACCATAGTAAAAAAGAATTAAAATAGGGATCAAAATGTTATGATTAAAATCGAGTAAAATAAGTATAATTTCCATTAAAATCTGATAAAATATAAAAATAGGCGTTTCTCGTCGGATCTTTTATTAGGAGTAAATAAATGGTTTAATTAAATAAGATCTTAAACAGGACATGAAGGGAGGGGAAAAATCACCCAGAATGAAACAATGATTCGCCAAATAATTCCAATTTTTGTTTAAATGCTCCTGTCTACACAGATCCGAGTGTTCTGTGTTGACCACAGCAGCTTCGGTGGTATGTTGTTTTATCTGGGCTGTGTGCAAAACAGAAGAAATCTTCTGAACTGTTGTACCTACAAGTATCCATATTTAACAAATGTTCGTAAATGGCAGACTCATGTGTATGTGAGTGACCGGATGTTATTGCCTTGTTGGCCCGGATATCACCAGGCACATGATGGGCAATCCTCAACTCTAGCCGATGAATAATTTTACCCAAATGGTCAGCATCACATTGATATTTATAACGATAAATAATTAAATTTTGTTGGTGGTTAAGCGCAACATCTTTACGGACAGAGAGTGACGCGCTTCTGTGAGAGAAGGCAGTACATACAAGAACAGAATTAAGCCAGTGCATTATAGATTATAATATTTATCCTATTCGGTTTTAATCATTAAATGATGATTCCTATTTTAAGAATTGCACACACGCACGCGCGCACACACACACACATATACATATACCGGGTGTAACAGCAAAATTGTCAAAATGTGTAACAGCAAAATTGTTCAATTGTAACATTAATCTCTGAACCGTCGAATCTTTGAAATGATTTAAAATATCTTACAGGAAATCTCTGAAGTTTCTATAACGCTCTACTGTAAGTAATAAGAATGTATCCCTCTTCCTGTTGTGATCTCCTAATCCATTTTTCCTCTTTACTATTCCCTCTTTTTAAGAATATTCACCATTCCCTTGATGCTTCTTGAATGGACTTGAAGATGGAAGCCAGAGTATGAATGTTGGTACCATTACTGAAGGCCTGAATGATATTTTTCTTCTCACCATTGCTCATCTTGGAAGACAGTCGGGTGACACAAAATAATTTTAATCTGTTCTCTGTTTAACTGAATCACACACAGTATTTTTCAGTGATTCTTGCAACAAATGGCGTCAATATGGCTAAACGATTTATCTCAAAATCTGGAAAAAGAAACTGAACTAGTTTAGTGGCTATTTAGATATTAAACAATTTGTGGAATGGACAATTATGCTGTTACACGATTTTGGCAATTTTGCTTTTACACTCAGTATATATATATATATATATATATATATATATATATATATATATATTTTGGGGAATAAATAATATGGGATCATATTAAACATAAGATACAACAGTATCCGCGTTTAAAACATAAAATGTAAGGCGCCTTTCGACCGACACATTTTCAAACACAATCGTCGGTAATCTAAAACAGAGTACTAACAAGAAAAAAACATTTTTTTATTAATACCGTAATAAAACGAGATGGTAAGTGGGGGAAAAAAAAATATTTTACCTCAAATCATGTAACCGTTCCCCCCAAATAAGGCCAACTTAAACTTCATCTCCCGTTGTACGCAGAGGGCCGGCCTACGTATGTTGATAACAGACTCCAAAATGTCGAGGTGGATTCTGTTCCTAGCCCTGAGCAATACCGAAAAGAATTGGGGAGAAGACTCGGTCATACAAACACCAGAATTTAATAGATGTTCGCCGATAGCAGAGGTATGAGTCTGCGAACACCCGGATGTCACGCAGCGCGGGACATGTTGGGCGATTCCAACCTCAAACCTCTGGATAGTTTTGCCCACATAGTCGAGCCCGCATCGACAATTAAATTGATAAATAACTAAATTATTATGGTAGGTAGGCAAAACATCCTTACGGCAAGGGGGGAAAGCCCTCCCGGCAACAAACATGCCCCCGACTGCAACGGCACCACAACACCGTCCAACGGATTAAGAGATCCCACCAGCGCACGTCTGACTCCCAGGACCAATCCAAGGGAGCCCGACATATACAGGACACTCGGAAGGGCCACACTTCCCAATTCCATTGAACTCCCCGATCACGCGCTCGATGACAGTTCCAACAACTGATTCGGGGTAACCGTTCCTAAGAAACTACTCCTCAACCGTTCCCAACTCGGCCCCGAGTCTACACCCAGAACAAATCCTCAACGCCCCACACACACATATATATATATATATATATATATATATATATATATATATATATATATATATATATATATATATATATATATATATATATATCTAATTCCAATACGAACTCTGTCTATACGGGTGTTGAATAAGACTGACACATTTCGTTGGTTGAAATACGCCTATCCTCCATATGATGTGATTTTGGATTTTATAGTATACTAATGATTTGCTCTGTAATATTAAATACATTGAACTGTTTTTTGATCAGTTTTAATATTTTATATTACTAAGATCCACTTGGATTATATACCAATGGATTTACTACTTTTATATATATATATATATATATATATATATATATATATATATATAATATATAGAGAGAGAGAGAGAGAGAGAGAGAGGAGAGAGAGATAAATAAATAAATAAATAAATAAGTATGTGCATGGGTGTGTCCATAAAACTGTTTTGGGAATTTATTTTGTCTTTACTTTTTATTTCAGCAATCTGATTACATCGAATAATGGACCAACGTGGATTTTATTGCTCAGGAACTAATGGATTATTAAATAACGCTATGTTTATGGCTACACATACAGTCAAAATTTGAGGAAAATATATATTTAAGCGCACCAACAGTAGGTTTGTTAATATCGCTGTTTCACTCATATAGAATTTATATCGATATAATTAAGTCTGAAGCTGTTTGTTAAAAATAATTTCCATTTGAAATCACTCAGTAAAAAAAAAATATTCAAATAAACTGAATATATAAATGCAATGATGGTTAATGCTTTTAGACAACCTACCATTGATTATCTCATGATTACAGAAGTGTAAAATAGAAATATGAAAAAAAATCATGCAGTGTTTTACATTATAAAATAAGATATCACCTAATAAAATACATGGCTAATGATTTTACTAAAGAAATATACCGGAATTCAAACAGAAAACATTGTCGCATGTAAAGAAGTAACGAAGACTTTAGTAAAAGAATTAAGGTTTATTATACGAATATGAAGTAGGGTTAAGGTATATAGGCGTATGAAATTGAACTCGCGAACCGGTTTCAACTTCTCGCTTTGTCTGTTGCCTTAAATTTAAAATTAATAAACTAACTTTCCATTATACAACTGAGTTCTGTATAGCGTTGGATGGCAACCAAGGCAAGAGAACTGATTGAGTCGTTTTCTATGGCTTGTCAACCCTTTACAGGTTATTTAAAGCCAGAACATATTTTGAGATAGCAAAATTTTCTTTTGAGTTAATAATTAAATGACACAATTCCTACTAACTGAGCCACAGACGGGGAAGAAGAGGTTGATTTTTGATACACTTTACACACACACACACACACACACACGCACACACATATATATATATATATATATATTTTGTCTATCAAAACCACTTATATATATATATATATATTGGGTCTATCAAAACCACTTATATATATATATATATATATATATATATTATGCATATATGATGATCTTCTCATTTTAGTCAAAACACGGTCAACATATTCGTAACATACTTGTTGATAATACAATTATAATAGCATCGTCTGCATGTAAAAAGGTTAAAAATAATGGAAACCTTATTAATAAAAAATAATGAAATCCTTATTAATAAAAACAATAATAATAGCAAATATGAACATGGACACAATATAATGACCTTGTTTTTAAAATGAAAACATTATGTAAACAGAGACATAAAACAATCTATTTCTTTTTAACAATTAATATATTTCAACCTAGAAAATGTATATCCGAAAGCGTTGGGAAAAAACATTATTTGAATAGTTTTTTGTATATCTATTGAAAAGAAAAAATATACGATCACAAGAGAAATTATATAAAAACTTAATCAAATCACCTTGTCTGTGATATATAATGAAGCTTATATATATATATATATATATATATATATATATATATATATATATATATATATATATATATATGTATTTGTGTTTGTATGTGTGTGTGTGTGCATCAGGATATATGAGAAAAGTCACTGTGAAAATGGATTAGCTTATAAGATACCTTTGAATATATATATATATATATATATATATATATATATATATATATATATATATATATATATGTTGATTTTATGTTAATGAAATGACAGCAAATACGTCATGAATACAGAAAAGGTAAATTTATGTTTGAAAGAGACAAGAAAATACTGCTATGTTCTGTGAATATTACCATAATTAAATATTCTCTGCCAAAGTTTCTCGTTACTACAATGCCCAAGTATATAGTTCAGGTTTTGGTACCGTCCCAAAATATTTGCATGACCCTAATTGTGTCGCACCGTAGTCTACTCAATAGTTTACGTTCAATTCTTTTGTTTTTCACACTAAACATGATCTATAGTACATACATACACATACATACATACATACATATATATATATATATATATATATATATATATATATATATATATATAGAGAGAGAGAGAGAGAGAGAGAGAGACACACACACATATATATATATATATATACACATATATATATATATATATATATATATATATATATATATATATATATATATATATATATATATATATATATATAGATAGATAGATAGATAGATAGATAGATAGATAGATAATATTAGTGATAAATATACACATACATATGCAAAATATATAAATATATATATATAAATACATGCATACACATACATATATATTTTGTATAAAAAATTCCAAGAGGATAGAATCCAGGTAGAACTCAATGTCCAGGTCAGAGTAAGGATATAATAAAAGGCTTAAAAACACTAATATTCCATGGTCAATTTATTTCATTGGAATCGTAAATACGATCCAATTCATTACACACACACACACACACACACACATATATATATATATATATATATGTGTGTGTGTATGTGTGTGTGTGTAAAAAAAAAAGAAAGAACAGTAAGATATAAAATCCGGTGTTCTTAATGGTTGGAACTGTGTAGCGAAAAAAACCATATTTTAAATCAATTAATTTATAATATATATATATATATATATATATATATATATATATATATATATATATATATATATATATAGCTGTTTACGCAATTGTTTAGCTTTATTTAAACAGTTAGGTTAAGCAATATAATGATTATTTCCCACAGGGGACTAAATGCCTTTCAGTTCTCTTGTGTTAGTAAATGAGTTTCCTTATCTGAAAAGTTAGTGTTTAAAAACTCTCCAACTATTCTATATGTCAGTGCGCTTTCGCCTATTTTATTGGCCATTACTAGGCTTATTTCTAACTGAATTGTCTTTGAAAAAAATAAACTTTATAGCGACACTTATATGACAATCAACATATTTACAATATACATGGCATGGCGGCTCTTAGTCTTGAAGAAGATTGGGACTGGTGAAAATAAGGAATAGATTCCATTCCTTTTCGCCGAGAGATTTGCAACGTTTCCTCTATTGAATAGGGATTGTAGATTGGAAAATGTTCATCACCCACACGGATGTAGAGACGCTTTTGGACACTATCGAAACTGGAGAGTGAAGATTTTGCAGCACCTACCCTTATATGGTAACTCTTGTAATGATAGAACATAGCAGAAAGTGTCAAGTACTTACTGGATTAGGACAAGGATATGGCCATATTTCCAGCATCTTTACCAATGGCTCATATGTTCTACTTGAAATCTGGCTTGAGTTTAAATCCCAATAGTCAAAGAATCTCCCTAAGGAAACACCCTTTCATTGTGATCGGTAAAATATCTGGGTCCTATAGGTGATGATGTAATATCACTAGTTTTGTTTTTCAGGCAGTGACTGTGGACAGCTTGTTTTCCATAGCCCTGCTGTTAAAGTTAGGTCAGATAAGAGATCAGAAGCCACCGTC
The DNA here is from genome assembly GCA_903632075.3 of Acanthosepion pharaonis. Classification (NCBI taxonomy): domain Eukaryota; kingdom Metazoa; phylum Mollusca; class Cephalopoda; order Sepiida; family Sepiidae; genus Acanthosepion; species Acanthosepion pharaonis. Next base: position 700,853 of record CAHIKZ030000891.1, on the reverse strand, counting down.
TGGTTGTCTAGACTTTTGGAGGTGCACCAATTAACCGTTCTATCATCAGCATAGTGTTTCACAAATCATCGGAATATACTCGTCGGCAGATTATTTATGTAAAGTAGTAATGGTTGGACCGAGAAGCGATACTTAGGGAATGCCTGGGTTGATCAGTTAGGCGTCACACTTTTGCGACTGTTGTCCTCTAAGTTCTGTTGGTTGCTGATTTCCAATGTAATCTCAACAATCAATACTAACATGCTGACTGCCAATCTGACTTCAAATGCTAACTTAAACAATAAAAGATTTTTTATGTGTTGTGTCATAGCAACAACTGAAATTTTAACATTGTTAACTCGTTAAAATTATCATTGTGAATAAACCTGATACTGTTTTGCGCAGATGAAAAAATACCAAGCATTAGATAATTCGTATTAGGCACTTTAATAAAAAACTGTCTCCCCAGGGTAGTTAACAATCAATATGTTAACAGTGATACGTTTGTTAAAATTTCTGTGATGACGAGGGTCATTTTATATATATTTCATTTTTTCGGAATAATATTTTCAGATTTGTTTAAAAGTCGGAATATTTCGGCCAATGTACTCTTCGGTCTACTTCAATTGTCGTTTGATCAATGTCATAATAAGTATATATTTGTTATTTGTTTATTTATTAACTGACTTCATATGAAGTTGAAATAAGAGTACAGATATATTCTATTACCCGGTTTGGCGGACACCTGAAGAAGGCTGGAAAATACGACTGCCGAAACCTTGTGATAATAACAGAATGATGTGAACATTGGTCCGACTGAAAAATAAGGAAAAATGATTAAAAGCATCAGTGTAGTTGCTTAAATCTTCAGCCAGCTTTCTCAGTAGTTTTAATCATTTCACGCTAAGGCTTTACTAGTTGTTAAAGAATATGAGAAAAATAAAACCATTATTAAGATGAGAAAATAACACAAGAACAATGATTATGAAGTTAGATGATAACGATTCATATTGCGTTTAAATTTTTAAAAACATCAAAGCTGACTGGGAAGCAAGAGACCATAAGATAACTTCCACAAATAAGAAATGCTAGAGAAGAAACTGTTCGCATAGAACTTACGGTTGCATGTAGGATATTGTTGTGGATTACGAGATGAAATTCGGTCTCCAATGAATGACAAATGCAGGAATTAAAGATAAGAAATTAAATGTATTTATACAATAATACAATGGGTAATACTGTTAGTAAATCCGAAAACGCGGTTAGTAGCAATATATATATATATATATATATATATATATATATATATATATATATATATATAGTCTCGAAGTAGGACTTCCTTAGAGTCTACGTGCTTGAAACTGACTTCTACAAGCGGTTACCTCACACTATCACTCTACCTCCAACTCAATCACAATCTCTGCTCACTCTCACTCTCTCTATATTCTGACTGACTCTGGGTATTTAACGGCAGCAGCCCAAGTAACACTTTAGTCCAGTCCACTTATATGAAAAAGGGGAGGACACCATAACAGATATTCAACTGTAAATTGATGAAACCTGACTGCCAATCTGGTACTGTACTTAAATCCATTATGTTGAGGTACCAAATGGGGAGAGCAGCTCAGAACAATAAAATATTTATTGAAAAGATATACCGTAGCAGATTTACGGCATTTGGAAATTGAGTTAAACCAAGATGACAGGTCACTATAGATAATATTGCAGATTATATGGATTGTATCAAGAATCTCTAAATACACAGCAGTAGGTGAAATACAAAATGATGTAATGGCTAGCAAGCTTCTCTCGCTAGATAAATTACAACTGAATTGTGAGTTCGATCCTCACTGGGTACCGTATACTTACGGCCTTTTGCCACATCTAAGCTACGCCTGGAACAACGCCATATCAGAAGCACCAGACCAGATTCGGCATCTATATTCAATGCACGGATGAATGATATTTTCAAAGATGATATTCCGAAATTTTGTCTGTTTACTTTCTCGAATCAATGTTATCTACATATTTTCTTACGTTTCCGCTCACTATTCGCTTTTTATTACATTTTTATTTTTCTTAAGTCTCTCTTTTCTGACATTCTTAAAGTTAGTTTCCACGTTCTTATCGTGCTAATATTTTCAATTACATTTTTGATCGCTTTTTTTGATCTTGAAGATCAAGATGGTAGAGGGCATTATCAGAAATAGGCAATCATTAGTCGAACAAAATCCTCGTCAAAATCTCAGTGAAATGTCTTCAACATTTCAACAATATCCGACCATCTAAAGAAAATCATCAAGGTGAAGAAACTTGATAAATGGATTACACATGAATTTAGTGAAAGTCAAAGCGTTTGAAATTTTGAAGTAAGTTCGATGCTGCATCGGTGAAGTTCGAATAATCCATTTCTTGATCGAATTGAGACCTGAGATAAGAAGTGGATCCTTCATGAGAATTGTAAACGATTGGCTCAATGACTTCATCATGACCTATCATCCAAACAATTCCCAAAACAGAACTTGAACAAACGGAAGTTTATGGTGAATGTCTGGTACCACATCCGATCTTTGACGCTATCCGTTACAGCTTTCTGAAATCTAAGCCCAGAATCATTGTCGAAGTTTTCTGCTAACAACTGGATGGGATGTACATTCACTAATTCAAAACGCGGCTCTTATTGGTTAAAAGATGAGGTTCGATTCGGATTTATGACAATAGTCGGCTTCATGTTGCCAGGATGATACTGCAGATGCTCACAGATTTGGGATATACAACTTTGCAATATCAAACGTCTTTCCCTTGTCACGCACAGTGATGTCATATACCTGTCTACAATTTCTGAGCCGAGTGCGTAAGTCTTCCCCTGCCAGGATATAGCCTCGCCATCAGCAAACCCTATGTAGTGCCTCCCCGTGCCGACACATGGCAACCGAACACCTTGCGGAATCGGGCTAAACTACAAGGGACGGGGTAGAAGTTGGCCCCCTTAACATGCGGTATGCAAGGCCCAGCGGTGTGTGGACATGCCCTGGTGCCCATGAACCAAACCCCAGCTATGGGTTAAATAGCTCCACTTCCTTGTGGAAATCTTCGGGAGTAAACCCTACACAAATCCGGAGTGGAGCCCCTAAGGCGGATGGACGGCACTTTGTGCTACCTTCCGGCAACTCCTGTAGCCGCGCTGGTACCAAACTGTATTGGTTTATCCTCTCCTTTGGACTCTGCTAACAAGGCCGTGAGGGGGAACTAGACGTCCGGCCAGTCCTAGTTCCCCATATATCCCGCCCGGGCTCGTAAGCGCACTTGCGCTACTCCATCGTCTCCCGAGACGGTCGGATGCCGAACCGATACACACATCCAGCCTTTTTTACATCTTTCTCTGTCTCTCTGTCTCTCTCTCTCTCTCTCTCTCTCTCTCTCTCTCTATATATATATATATATATATATATATACATATATTTATGTGTGTGTGTATATATATATATATGTGTGTGTGTGTATATATGTGTGTATGTGTATATATATGTGTGTAATTATATATGTATGTATATATATATATGTGCGTGCATATATATATGTTTATATATGTGTGTTTGTATAAATATATATGTGTACATATGTGCGTATGTGTGTATATATATAAATATGTGTGTTTGTGTGTATATATATATGTGTGTGTGTGTTTGTATATATATATATATATATATATATATATGATAGTAATCATTTCCATGCTTGCAACCCAAATACTGCTGCGACATGGGCGGTAAACTCAAATCAACTGTAAACCTGGATTTCTTGATGTTCTATTTAGATAGTGAGTCTAAATTTAATTCTGGTATTATCTAAGGTGAGTCACACACTATATTCAAGTAGCATTTGGGACGAATGCAATGAGCAAGCATTTATTATTGCATATGTATTTACAAGACGGCGATGGGAAATTTCACACAGTAAAAACAGTAAATTGGAAAGTATTTTTCATCAGATATATGTTTGCAACAGGGGGAACGTAGACTCAGATACAGCAAAAGCAACGGTTGACGTCCAGACTCCACACTGCGTTGTTCAAATGTGCCAATTGCTCAGTGCATCATTGTCCAGTAAATTTCACTCCAATTTTATGAAGTTCTATAATTATATTTTTAAAAATTTTGCTCGACAAGCAGATAGGTTTTTCCTATTATAAAGATTTTATGCTGTGCTGAATTTATTTAGTTTACTCTTTGTTTAGGTATCTCCATAGTACCATTTTTGAACGCTGGAGTCAGTGGAAAAGGAAGTATTTCATATTAATTTAAGAAATAAGGATTGGATATTTTAAACAGCAAAATCATCTCTTAACTTTCTTTGCCAAAAATAAAAAAAATGTTATTCAAACGAGCCAATTGCTCAATGAATGTCTGTATAAATTTTACTGCAGGTACATTGATTTTTTAAGCGGATTTTTTCTACATTATTTATATTTAATTCTGTTCTGCGTATAAATTAGATTTTCTTTGATTAGGATTCTACCCATCAAGACATATTTGAATGCTCGCGGTTCTTCTTCTTTACATGCTGTGTTCCCTCAGCACGTGGGCGATCATAGCTCTCCACACTTTCCTGTCATTTGAGGCGCTTAAAAATGTGTCTTCTGTTATTTCTTCTAAGCCCTGTTCGCCATCCATTTACGCATGTATGTTATGCATTGTTTTCCTCTGTCCCTTTCACCTTCAGTCTGTCTTGTGAGTATCAGATTTTCTAAGCCCTCCTTCCTCGTTAAGTACCCTAGAAATTTCAACTGTATATTCGTTATGTTAAGTAAATTATTAATTTTGCTTCCATTTACTCTAGAAACTTGGTCGTCCCTCACATGTTTGGTCCATGGTAACTTCCGAATATTTATGTAGAACCAGATTATCTGTTCCCGATGCTTCTCGTCTTCTCTCCATCTTTGAGGAGATCATACAGGCGGACAGATATGACTTGCCTAAAAGTGACATTTATGGTCACAAGGGGAGAAAATGTGTGCGTGGAGGTTGACCGATGTTTATATCTATAAATACCCTACGCCAGAGGTCGGCAACACTTTGCTATGTGCCAACTTACGGTTTTAAAATCAGTGTGTCAACAGCATACGTATTTCTATACAAGCCAACGTCAATATAGCTGTTCTACAATATATTTTATATAGTAATATATAATATATATACTTTAGTATATATTAAAATTGAAACAGGTAAATATCTTCTTTGGGTTGTAGTAGTTATTGGTTCGGAGTTTGTGACGTCATTTGCGGCTGCGTGCCATTGTAAACTGCCTGACGTGCCACATGTGGCACGAGTGACGAAGTTGGCCTTTCCTTGCGCTTTGGAATCCATTTTCACAGTCCCAGCATTTGTCACTCTTATCGCTTCATTTCTCCTTTTTCCATCTCAAATCTTTGCTCTTTTTTTCCCTACTCCTTCTTTATCCTGTTTCCCCATCTCCTCCTCCCCCCTCATCTTCTTATTCAGCTTCTTTCCCCTCCTCCAAATTTTCCCCTCCTTCTCTTCTCCGGCTTTCTACGCATCGATTCCTACGTTAACTACCTGTTATATATTTCTTCATCTTTCTCCATTCAGCGAAACTCCGACACATGAAGCCGCCTGAATTGTCTTTTCGAAACTCCTCTGAACAATTATCCAAACTTTTTTTTTTACATTCTTAGACACGCTTAAGTGCTCTTCAAGCTCATTAGCTAAATGGTCTTCTTCAACGGCGTCACCAACAACAGATGAAAATGAAAGGGACCCAAAGAGAAAAAGCATTTGAAATTTTAAAAGTATTTATTTTTATTTAACTATAAATCCATTTGAAAATTCTCATTTCGATTTGATTAAATAAAATGAGCTTATGAAATAGATTTTTAAAGTTGTATTTTTATCTACATGAATAAGTTAATAGAGGCCTGAAATAAACATCTTTCGAACGGATTATTTTCCGCAGATATACATACATACGCACACAAACATATATGTATATATATTTATATATATAATGAAAGAGGATATTGATTTCAAGATAATCGAGTAGCACGTACAACTTTACCTATCTATCTATCTATCTATCTATCTATCTATCTATCTATCTATCTATCTATATATATATATATATATATATATATATATATATATATATATATATATATATATATATATATATATATACAATATCATTAAAGATTTCGGTAATAATTTCAAACAACTGCCTCATCAGACCGGAGTTATAAAATGGTTTAAACCATCCATAGTTTTTATTAAAAAATATATTTATTATGACCATATATATATATATATATATATATATATATATATATATATATATATATATATATATATATATATATATATATATATATATATATATATATATATATATATATATATATATATATATATATATATATATATGGTCATAATAAATATAAATTTGTTCCCTGACAATTTTTCGGTAAGGAACAAAAATGTTGTTATTATAACTATGAATATTGGCTCATTTATCTATCTAACTATCTATCTTAGACTCCCCATTATCTATCTATCTATCTATCTATCTATCTATCTATCTATCTATCTATCTATCTTATCTCTCTTAATCTCTCTCTCTCTCTCTCTCTCTCTCTCTCTATATATATATATATATATATATATATATATATATATATATATATATATAAAAAACAAAGTATCTTGGTGAGTATTTATATAGGTTGATCGATATTAAAAACGTTTAGCAGCTCTCGAGGAAATATTTCTATAATTACCTCTCTCTTCCTCTCTCTATCCAATATATATATATATATATATACATATATGCAAGTATTTATATATAATAGATTTTAAAATCTTCATTGCATTCATGTCTACTTTTAAGTACTTTAAGCGATTTCAAAATGTGTAAGTATACTCTCATACTTTGACACACGCATATATGTATATATATATATATATATAAGTGTGTGTGTGTGTGTGTGTGTGCGTGTGTGTGTTTACACATATAGCCTGTTTTGCATTCTGCGTCTTTTAAGCACATTTTCTGCTATTCACATATTCACTTGCATCTATATATATGTAGACATATATATGTGCGTGTCTGAGTGTGATAATGTATGTATAAATATAAGTATATCTAATTCTGTGTGCGTTCGTAAATATAAGTTTATTTGTTTTTCTTTATTTCATAATCATAAAATCTTAAAAACACAGCCTGGCCTTGCATCCCGCCATGTTTACATTATATGATTTTTGTCTAATATCGTCTTTTGTTTAATTTGTTTAAATTCCATTTAATTTTTTTTTCTTTTTCTACAATTCTGTTTTTCATTTGAATTCGTGTTTGTTAGATTGTAACATTGCTTTCATTCTCTCACTTTCTTTTCCAATTTCTTTCCTGATTGCGCATGCACGAGACTTGAATATTCTCTTGTCGTCTGCCTGCTGCTTGCAGCGCGCTAAACAATTACACTTTGCCAAACTGCGTGGATCTGCATCGCTAACATAAGAGACTTTGCAGGATCTCGCATGCATATAGAATATAGAAGACGTCGTCTGCGACAAAACAGTTGTACTTTGAATATAAAAATCTACAATTTAAGAGTTTTCAAGGGAAAATGCATTAAACGCGCCACAACCAGATAGTTTAATAGCGATAATCGCAAAAGGAGGATGAGAATAGCTTTGGAAATATGTATAATAATCTATCGCTTTACAAAGCTTAGGTTAATAAAAGAACATTACAAATAACAAAGGCATGATGATGCTTCAGATAAAAATATTGATATTAGGCGGATTCAATGGATAAAGAATTACAATACCTAAGTTTAATAATTCATTCATATATAAATATATATTTATGAGGAAAAGAGGTCAGCATTGAAGATAGCTTATATATATATATATATATATATATATATATATATATATATATATATATATATATATATTTACGATGAATCATTCATACAAATATAAATTAGTAAAGTTAATGATATAAAATGATATCGCCATTTTATATCATTAACTTTACTAGTTTACTTTTGCATGAATGATTCATTGTAATGTAATATAAATTGAACTGATACAACTTATTTGATATATATATATATATATATATATATATATATATATATATATATATATATATATATATATATATATATTACAAGGTAAACAAAGAAGTTCTGTCAGTTTTTTGATTAGTCATTGAATGAAGTTGAAATATATACAAAATGCGTGTAGTAATTGTTTTCAAATTCGGACAGCCGGAAGTAGGAGCATCAGATCTTATAAAAAACACGGGCACCGTGCCCGGCCATCAGTTATAAGCCGGACAGCTGTGAGAAGGATGGAAGTGTCTAGAGATCTCGTTCGGGGCTATTTGCTTTACGACTTCAAAGTGGGCTTATCAGCAGCTGCATCAAGTCGCCGCATATGTCAAGCGTTTGGGGATAGTGCAGTGGATGAACTTACTGCAAGTCGGGAGATTTGTCTCTCCATGATGAGCCTCGAAGTGGACGACCACAGGTCTTGAATGACGCAGTCCTGAAGGCGGCCATTGAAGAGGACAGTAGGCTAACGTGTGGTGAACTTGCAAGATAGTTCAACGTTTCCGATGAAACAGTTAGACTTCACCTGCATTGCCTAGGTAAGACGTACAAACTGAGCAAGTGGGTTCCGCAAAGGGACAATGAGAGGCAGTCTGCTTATCGCTGCTTTCTCGCCACCGTACCGCATCCTTATTCAATTGAGTGCTTACCAGTGATGAAAAGTGGGGTCTGTACGAAACTCCCAAGCGTTCCAGACATTGGTTGTCTCCTCAGGGTGCTGTCCCTCACACCGCAAGTCTGCCTATGCACCCACGCAAGATTATGCCTTGTGTCTGGTGGACAGGTCATCAAGTGGTTCATTATGAACTGCTACCAACGGGCCAAACGGTCACCTATACTTGCAGCAATTGAAATGTGTGCAACAGGCATTGCGCCAGAAGGAGCCAGCACTGGTGAATCGCAAAGGTGTGCTTTTCTTCCATGACAACGCCAGGCCGCATGTCGCGCGAGTGGTCAGGGATACTATACAGCAACTTGGGTGGGAGACTTTATGCATCCACCTTATTCACCTGACCTTGCGCCATCCGATTACCACTTCTTCCACTCCCTGGATAATCATCTTCGTGGGAAATCCTTCACCAATGAAGCAGACTTGTGCAAAGCTCTCACGGACTTCTTTGCGTTAACCTCCGCTACCCCCTACCGCAAGGGCATTGAACAGCTGGAGACACGTTGGCAGAAGGTGCTGGTTGCCGATGGCGATTACTTCGAAGACGAAATATAAGTGACACATACTGTGAAGCGTTTTCTTTTTTTTCCTTTAAAAACGGACAGAACTTTTTTGGTTACCTTGTATAAATTATATATATTATAAATTAACTGATTTAAAATATGGTTTCTTCGCTACACAGGAATTACTATGTTTCAGAAACCCAAGCTAAAAAATCAAATTTAATTATATAATTAAATTAAAAGCATTAGTTCTGCTTCATCTTCAAGCGAATTTTGGAACAACTTATTTTTAAATTTACTGAATTTTTGAATAACTTATTTTTAAATTTACTGAGTTTTAAAAACATGTTACTTTCTGTGTAGCGAAGAAACAATATTTTAAATCAGTTAATTTATAATAATTATAATCTGTTAATTTACATTGAGCACTGTTTTGTAAAATAAAAATATCAATAAGAACACCGGATTATATATCTTACTGTACTTTCTTTTTATATATATATATATATATATATATATATATATATATATATATATATATATATATAGAGAGAGAGAGAGAGAGAGAGAGAGAGGCAGAGAGAGAGAGAGAAAGATGTAAAAAGGCTGGAAGCACAAATAAACAAAAAAGAAAAAGGTAACCCGCAGTAGTATCAATCATGAACTTTACCCCTTGTATTCCCCAGACTGCAACTCCTTCGATAATTCTCTGCGATGCACAGCTGAGGGAGAGACCAACAAAATTCTTTGTAAATTCAAAGATGGACTGAAGGCAAGGATTATAGCAGTATTCAAGAACCAAAAGAAGGAGACCTTCCAGAAGAATTGCAGGAAATTTCGAAGTCTTCTGGCGGCCATGGCTGAAGCCAATGGTGAATTTATTGAAAAAAATTACTCTTTAGTATTTCAAGATATTTCTGTGTAATTTTAGTAAGGATATCCGTTAAAATGAGATGTCAGTTTTATTTTCATTTTTGCGTCATTTAGTCGATAATTTATCCATCGCACACTGTACCTAAAGAATCTGCACATTCAGCTAAAAAACAAAAAACAAAACATAATGGCTAAGAGAATAGACGAAAGCGTTCGGGTATATAAAAATTTTGGACAGTTTTTACACAATTCAGTCCAGAAAATTAAACAATTTTACGCACACAAAAAAAAAAAAATTGAATAAAAATCTTTACGCAGTACCTTCTCAGTTTTCTTTAATGAAACTTTTGAAAAGAGAGATTATTGGACGAATAGAATATATATATATATTAAGACATTTTTATGTTTATACATTCTTTTTATAGAAACAAATATTTAAGTAAATGCTTTGTTTATAATAAACAGTATTAAACAACATTTAACGGCCTGAATGTGCGAGAAATTTTCACAGAAAATATTCGTCTTTTCTTCAGGTTTCGAACCTGTATCATATACGGAACCGTCATTTAGCTTGACGTGCCATAACCGATTTTGGCTACAGAGGAGCGTTCGGTTAGAAAGATCGAATTTACTGTCTTTAAACTTCAATCTTCAATGAATCTCTCACGTCCATTCATATCTGCTCAAAGCGAATCCAAATGTAAACAAATGACGTCACACATTATGACGTACACAAAGAAATCAAAAGAAAATTATTTGAATCTGTCAACACAGTACAAAAAATATTTCTACATGTGAAAATATTTCTTTAAACACAAAGTAATTGACGTCATTTTTCATTTGACCACATCAATATCCAATAGCGTTTTTAACTTCTAGTTGCTAACGACATTTTCTTTGATGTTTATAGATACTTTTTTCAATAAATTCATTTCGTTTTTTTTTGCCTTGAAAATGTCAACATTGGACGAAACGCGTCGGGTAAAACAACAGTTTTCCTATTGTCTTTTTCCTTAATAGGTATCTTATATATAATGTAAAGTGTATGTGCTTGTACGTGTGTGTGTCCAAGCAACTACTCCGCTCCCGCTGGTCCGATTTCAATGATCCATAGCTCATTCAAATGCCCTAGAAATGTTAGGGACATGTAACGATTTTCCTTGAGCTCAGATTTAGTGTTACCATATCATGTGAGGTTAAAATATATATTTTAATATATATTATACTAGCTATTATTTTTGTTTTATCGTTCAAGCGGAGTAACTCTTATTTTCCTTTTGTATTCAAAATTACAGCTAGCTTAAAATTTTAAGCTAGTTAAAATCATAAGCTAGCTTAAAAACCGCTCTACCGGGCGGAATTTAATCTAACTTCTGTGAAGGACTCTTGGTTTGGCAATCATCTGAATATGTAACGAGGAGTAGATGCGATAGGCATCAATAAACTACAGAATAACTCACAATTGATCGCTGCATTTGAATATTGAATTAATGTTTAAGCTTACCTTCCAACGATAATTCTTCTGCTGCCACTCAATGTAAAGACGATTTGATTTACGTATATCCTTATTTTCTGGACAACCAATTATTTTTTATTTCATGAGTGACAGAACAGGGGGAAATTTCTAAGATAATATTAATATATATAGAGATGGGAACGTATAGAATAGAATTAGTTATACATTCAACATTTGAAGAGTTAGAGAAACATAATAGCTACGAAAGTAAAGTCTATATTATGGAATCTGTATGAATCAATGCGAAATTGGAGCTCAGTTCTCTCACAAATTAAAAAAAAAACAGGCTCTACTTTATAATAATTCACAAAATAAAATCTCAACATTTGTATTCTATATGATCTACTTGTAGGCAATATCACTCTTCAGTTTTAACTAATTTGCGTATTGATTGAAAAATAATTTTATTAACTGTCCTTCATTACTGTTCTTTTATTCGAGGACAATTTTGATTTTCATATAAAAAAATACTTCTTTTTAGGAATATTGTCTTATATAGTGCAAAAAATTGTTTGAAATTTGCATTATACTTGTCCTTCAACAAGTTGGCATCTATTTGTAAAACTTTCTTTAATTATAACAAGCCAATTTATTAATGAAATATTTATTTAAATTTTTGCTTCAAAGATTTCAAGTAGTGAATATATATTACTTTGCGAAAATATAGATAGATAGATAGGGCGTTCCTAAAATCTCACTTTTTGACTACGTCATCATTTTCAGTATTTCTAAATATGCATTTAATTTTAGTTAATGTTTCATTTTAACCATCAGTCTACTTTTCTAATTCAATAAAGATTAATATTTCGGAATCTTAACCCCAGTAATCTTGGTTGCAAGTTAATAAAAACTGCATTCATTTCCATTAAAACCATATATATGTCTTTTACGCTGATGACCTGTGATATAGCGAAACAATCTGTCTGTGTATGACTATATGACCCACCCCCCTCATAGGCTGAGTACTTTGGAAGAAAGGTAAATTTGTCGGCTGCTGCTATTAACGCTAAAAGCTCTTCGCTTTGAATTTAGCACTCTGGTAGCCGTTGATGCTTCTGTCTCGTATTTAAGGTGTTAAAAATTCTCTTTTCTCGCTGCGTGAGGGTGAGTGTCTCCGACAGATGTCAAATCGCTCAGATTTCATTCCTGGCTTGAAGAAATGGCATGTCTAGTCAAACTGATGATCTACGAAACTGTCTGTGGATGACTATATATATATATATATATATATATATATAAAGTAGGTTGTCACATGAAATGACGCATTTTACAAGAAATGAATAAAACGCTTCTGAAATGTTATATTTATTTAGTTCAAATAAACACCATGTACCTCTAAATTCTTGATAACATCTTTAAAAAAATTGTCATCATTTGATGTGATAAATAATTCAAATTTTTCGGCTAGCGCTTCCTTATTGGAGGAGGTTCTATTGCGTATGAAAAGCTCAAAATGCTTAAATTTCATAAAATACATGTATTGGATGCTTCGGTACGCATCATCAGTGACGTTTCTTGATGTAGTTCCATATGCATTAGCAACGCCCAGCCACACGACGACTAGATCGCCTTTCCCTTCTTTTGGTTCTCTTAAGTGTCACCTTATCACGCCAATATACTCCAGACAAACTGGGACGCTTAGAATCCCTCCCTACTGTACTGAAGCAGTTATGTAATTGTTGGCAACAAGATAATGCCGAAGCCGTTTAGAAAGGATGCTGAAGATTTTGTTCTCAGAATCCAGCAAAGAACACCAGCTGCTCTGAAACTCTACCTCCCCCCAAATGGCTCTTAATATCTTCTAGAGATGTACCTGAATCTTCGGACATCTCTTATAGACACTATAGGTCGCACCTCTGGGTCCTGGGGTCGAAGCTGATCTAGCTGCCGATATGACCTTTAATTCTTTCAATGTCGTTACCCTCAAGACGAAACCTACCCCTCTGGCGGCTTATTGTGTACTATTGTATTGTTTTCTCCTTGATCATTTTTCTTCTTCTTGATCACTAAGTGTCTCTGGTAATAAAGAATTCATTTCTTCCGCCGTACATTCAAGATTGCAATTTCTCTTGTCTCTGAGTAATAGCTTTGTTCAACCAAAAAGGGTTTGAAATAAAGGCTGATCTTTTGCTAGCCATCTCTTTCGCACGCTTTTTGTACTCTACAAAGAGATTTACGTTTCTTCGCCTATGTATCTCGGAGTTTCAAAAGAGGTGTTTTTTTTCACCTCATTTGCTTTATTTTTTATATTGTCTCTTTAGAAATCTTCGCTTAAATCTCATCTCGTGAATTTTCTTTTCCCGGCGATTATTTCTAGATGCTTTCTCGTGTTCCTTTTGAGCATAATCGAATGTTTCTTACGCGTAACTAATGACGATAGTTGGCATTGCATATAATCTACCATTTGCATCCCCTTTCTATATCGTTCGTAAAATATCGATTACCTCTTGATCGAACCGTTGCCATTTATCCTTCTGGTTCGTAGCGGGCCATATAATCCGCTTTCTGCTTACCTCTCGTGAGACACATGGAGGGACTCGGCTCTGTGGCGTGTGTCCTGGGCATATTCCTCTGCCGTTTTACCAGAGGAACTATTTGTCCATTACATCTGCCTCTTTTTCCTTAGACATTTCATCCCGGTTTTGGAGGATTTTAAGATTCCGCAGATTTTTACATTCCTTCCCACAGATGCATTTCGTTTCGTAATCCTGCTGCAATCCTTGGTCGAAAGCCCTTCATCAGTCCTGATGGGGACCTCATTCTCCACGCCTTCCGCTCTCGGAATCCCCTGGCGGTATTTATTTCCTGTAAAAATTGTAGCCAAGAACCGGTTCTTCTAAACGTAAGAATGTTAATCCAATTTTCCCAAACTCCTGTCTATCCGAGCTGCCAATTCTCTTCCTAGTTATCTCCAAAACTGTTCTCTGGTCGTCATCTAGTCTTTTCCTAGAGGTCCATGAATTATTCAGAGTTTCATTTCGTAAAATACATCTATTAGATACTTTGCTAAACTTCATCAGTGATGTTTCTAGCCGTGGATCATTAGGGGTTTCGCGTCTTTCAAAATCATACCTTCTCTCCGCAATGACCCAGCCGATACTGATCGAGTATCGGCTTGTGTACCATCCGCCAGCTACAATTTTCTCCGTTTTCCCAATCACGCCCTGGTAGGTGATAATCAGTCGGGGAGATATCAAGTGAAAATGGGGGAAGAGACAAAATTTCATAATTCAGGATATGCAGCGTTTGGACAGTTGATTCAGAAGCGTACGACCGTGCGTTGTCATGTAGCAAAATATGGTTACCCTATTGACAAGTCCAGGATATTTCTTTTTCAATTATTCGTGCATACACTAAATTTCTCCGCACTACGAGGTTACTTTTATTGATTTCCCTTGAGGCAAGAGTGAATAATGAATAGCCCCTTTGAAAGACCACCATATAGTAACAATTCACGTTTTAGGTTGCAGTGGAGGTTTTGTTTATTGTCTTGGTGATTCAATTGCGTCTAACAACTGGCCTAATCTCTTACTGTTGTCAAAGAGTATCCATTTCTCATCGCATGTAATAATTCGATAGAAAAATGCGTTTTTTTCTGAATTTGTACTCATACGGTAAGAGTACTCGACATTGTTTCATTGTAATCATTTTCATTTTCATTTCAGAGTAAAAATATATTGAAAGAAAAATTATCCGGGAAAAAAGTCAGAAATAAGGCGAGATTTTTTGTATAGTAAGGAGGTTATTTAGACGACCAGATCAGCAACCAACGAAAGAAAGGGTCATTTCATGTGACAACCCAATATATATATATATATATATATATATATATATATATATATATATATATATATATATATATATATATATATGTGTGTGTGTGTGTGTGTGTGTGTGTGTGTGTGTGTGTGTGTGTGAGAGAGTGTGCGCAGCTGCATTCAATATCGGACCAGATCATAAACAGGCCAAAGTGACGGTAGGGCCTGAGGTGAACTCCCCGCCGCCGAATGGAGAACCCATGCCATCTTCGGTGTACTCGATTTTGCAAACGTGGATAGATATATGAATAGATACGAAGAAGAGGAGAGATGCACCGTTTCTCAGTTATCGTAGTCATGAATGTAAAGTCCACGTTTCGATATAAGAGCGTGGTGGTGGGGTGGGAATCTGCTCAAAGATATACCGTTGGAATTAAATTAACGAAGTTTCGGAGATTAGTTAATTTTCTTTTATTAAATTTGGAAATTTACTTCACGTCTTATTCATTATTATGCATGTTTTCTCATTAATTATCTGTTTCATCAGATGATATACATGTGTGTGTGTGTGTGTGCATGTGTGTAGTACGTGCAGATGTTGGATGCGCTGAGGGGTTCATTGTATAGCGGCTCGGAATGACAAGTCGGAGAGCCGAGTTCGAATTCCAGTCGAGCTAGTTATATTCATTTATGAGCACATACTCTTGGGAAAGGTATGACTTCATCTCTTCGACTTCCACTAGTCAAATAGTTGGGCAGGTTGGGATATTTAACCTTGGTTGCCAACTAGTGCAGAAGGACAAATCTGTATTCAAACAGCTCTCGTATATAGAACCTTTGGAAAATGTTTTCATACTTTATGGCTGAAGAATTATATTTTCGTCGGTCCAAATAAACATATCCCCGTCATGGTAGATGGTTTTGGATTTTATTGTATATATATATATATATATATATATATATATATATATATATATATATATATATATATATTATTCAAAATTATATCATAAACATTTTATCACTAAAAAAATAGCCATTTTGTTTCAGCATATCTGGTGTCTCATCAAATGATGGTGTTGAACCATCTCATCAACTGGTGGTATTCAACACCATCACTCACTTGATTAGTTGATAAGTCACCAGAAGTGTTGAAAAAAATGACTATTTTTGTAGTGATGTTATGACATGTTCATGTTATAATTTTTGAATAAATAATATTTGTTCTACTCTGTATTGAGCACTCTTTTAAGAATAGTATTTCTGTTTGTGTCTATATTTCTGAGATGAGGTATTATGTACAATATTTACATAATTCGTGCTATTGTCATCATTTTTGTCGCCATATTTATTACAACGTTTCGGCCATTGTAAGCTCCAGCCTTCTTCATGTGGCTGGAATGTTGAACTGAACCCTTTATTTAGCTCAAGGACACATGGCACACTGGATAAAGGCGTTAGCTGGATCTAGTGAGAGGACCTAAAGAGTGTGAGTTCAATACCCGGTTAAGGCAATGGAGAATTGGGGAGGGGAATTCAAAGGAGATAACTGACAACTGACATGCATTAATCATGGCACGTGGAACTAGAACAGTCTACCCCAGTGAACGAAATAAAGTGTTAAGTTGGACATTCCAGCCACCTAAAGAAGGCCGGAGCGAACAACGGCTGAAACGCTGTAATAAATATGGCGACAAAGATGAGGACAATTTTCCGAATAATTTAAATAGAGTATTTTTGGTATTAAAATTTATTCCGTCTGCATCAATCCTGTACTTGGATGGATATATATAGATATATATATATAAATATATGGTTGGACAAAATAATTGGGACACTTGTTAAATTCAAAGAAATTTTTTTTTAATATGGAGTTGGTCCTCTTTTAGCCTCAAAAACAGCTTTAATACATCTAGGAATGGAATCCTACAACTTCCTGACTTCATCCAGGGGAATTTTCAGTCATTCTTCCATTAAAACCTTCTCCAGCTCTTTAAGACATGACGGTGGAGGATAACGGCTCCTGACTTGTTGCTCCAAAATGCACCAAAAATGTTCAATAATATTGATATCTTGAGATTGGGGAGGCCGCTCCATGTGTTCTAGCTCACTTTTATGCTCTTCATACCAATTCTTAACCACTTAATAAAGTCTTGGCCATTGGATGAACATGATCCACCATTCAGGTAATCTTGGCTGTTGATTCTATCATGCAGGGCAACTATTGGTCTGAGACATTTCCATGGAATGGCTTTCCAAACTATCACTGATCCACCTCCGTACTTCACTGTTGGAAGAAAGCAGTCAGTGTTGCAAGCTTCTTTGGGCTGCCTCCACTCGTCCTGAATTTGGGTAAAGAGAAAAACTGGACTTGTTTGAGAATATGACTTGCTTCCATTGGTCTGCAGACCAGGCATTGTGATCTGTACACCACTTCAACCTCTTTTGAATGTTGCGAGTGGAGAGAAGAGTTTTCCTCACTGCGGCTCTTCCATGATATGGCTCTTCCATGATATGGCCTTATGGAGCTCACGGTGAACAGTTTAAGTAGAAACTGAACTATTCCAATGGTTATTCAACTTATCAGTCACTTTGGCCGCATTTGTCCGATGACGTTTTGCCACATTGCGTTTCAATGCACGTCAATCCCTGTCAGAAAGTTTTCAAGTCCGGCCTGAATTGCTACGGTTGCTAGAGGTCTTGCCCTGTTTCTCGAATTGTGTTCTTGATATGGTAGCTCTTGAAAAACCGAACAGTTCAGCAGCCTTATCGAGGCTCCTGCCATGCGCGTTCCAACAATTTGCTCTTTTTCGAACTCGGAGAAGTGACGCATTTAGATAATAATCGCCAAGCCTGGGTTCTGATGCCGTGGTTTCAATTTTAACGTGATTAATATATTTGAAAACTCTACACTCAACCGGTTTAGACTTCAGAATTGTCCTTCTTCGAGACTAGTTGGTAATCAAAGTTAGAAATTCTTATACTCTGTCATTAATTCCCAGCTAGTTCTCGAAGAACGGATGGGTTTTTATCGCTTCAAGGGTATTTGTGCGAAAGCTAGCGCAATATTTTTGTCAGGAATATGTGTTCAACACGTCAATACCAATTTTCAATTAGGTAACAGATTCACTACAGGAACATTTAAATCTATTGCTTTTCCAATTAATTATTATTTTACTTATTATTCATCAAAATGATTAATTACCTGACATGTAATTACTCAATTAGTGCTATTAACAACATATTTATTGTCAAATTATCTTGTTTTTAAATCTACTACGGTGCTTCGAAACGAGCATTTCCCAATCAGGGTTTTGAAGCTGAAGTTTCGATGACGCCCCAACTATTCCACACCATAACAGCAGGCTTTACAATAGCTTTCTGGTGACACGAAGTAATAGTGAATTGCGACTCGGATTTGGGAATCAAAGAGCCGAGTTCGAATTTCCAGGCGCGTTTATTTCATTCACTTATGTTCTAATACCCTTGGGAAAGTTATGGATGTTAATCTCCTCACCCGAGTTGTGGGTAAATAGTAACACAGACTGAGTTCTAGAGCCTTGGGTGTCAAACAATCTAGAAGGAAAACACTGAATTCAAAACCATATCTAGCCTAGCAAAGCACATACTATGCAGATAAGGATTCAACGATCCCCACTACGGTCGATTCCTTTTACTGAAGTTAGAGATTACTTCATGCATGAATTTTTCGACTTTTCTGCTGGTTTTAATCTGTGTTTAACCAGGTAATCGGAAAAAATGTCTATTGTATTGCTCTGACAGATCTTCGTACTGTTTCAGCTGATTAATGTCTCTAGTTCGTATTTAGCAAAAATACTGCAAAACTTTAATCTATGTTTGAATATAACTTCATTCAACCTACGTCATTCACCAAATGGATAAAATGATTTTTCTTCAATAATCCGTGGTTTAAGTAACTCTTACCTTTAATCCTCATCTTTGTCCTTCTTAAGTCCTCCTTTCACTTATACCGAAGAAATTTATTATTTGCTCTTTGGCCCTTAAGTTCTGTATAGTATGTGAGTGTTTCATTGTCCAGGGGATCTTTCTTCAATATGTGTCCCAGGAATATTATTAATTTAGTTGCTCTAAGTAGTCATAATCGTTGCCATCACCATTTGTCAGTTCACAGATTTGATAAGTTGTTTACTCACAGATTTCAGCTATTTCTGTTTAATTCAGTATGTCTTGTATGTGTTAAATTCTCCAAGCCCGCTTTGCTCATGATGAGTTCCAAAGATTTCACCTCTTTCTGTAACTTATTTTGTGTTGTATAGTTTCTGTTTTTACAAATTCGTCATTGGTAAATTTTTCTGCTTATTTTGTTCTTAGCATTCAGTGGTACATGTACATATTTTTCTCTTTGAAATATATCTATTTAAACGATTCGGATTATTGTCCTCATCTTTGTCGCCATATTTATCACAATGTTTCGGCCGTTGTACGATCCGGCCTTCAGTATCTGTCTATATTTCTGAGATGATTTATTCTGTACACTATTTACATTATTCGGAATATTGTCCTCATCTTTGTTGCCAGATTCATTACACAGTTTCGGTCGTGGTACGATTGGCCTTCTTCAGTATCTATCTATATTTCTGAGATGAGGTATTATGTAAACTATTTACATTATACGGATTATTGTCGTCATCTTTGTCACCATATTTATCATAACGTTTCGGTCGTTGTACGCTACGGCCTTCTTCAGTATCTGTGTATATTTCCGAGATAAATATTGCGACAAAAATGAAGACAATAGTCCGAATAATATAAATAGTGTACATAATACCTCATATCAGAAATATACACATATACTGAAGAAGGCAGAAGCGCACAACGACCGAAACGTTGTAATAAATATAGCCAAAAAAATAAGGGCAATAGTCCAAATAATGTAAATAGTGTACAAAATACCTCATCTCAGAAATATAGACAGATACTGAAGAAGGCCGAAGCGCACAACGTCCGAAACTTTGTGATAAATATTGCTACAAAGATGAGGACTATAGATTGAATAATGTAAATAGTGTACATAATACCTCATCTCAGAAATATAGGGAGATAGTGAAGAAGGCCGAAGCGTAAAACGGCCGAAATTCTGTGATAAATATGGCGACAAAGATAAGGACAATAGTCCGAATAATGTAAATAGTGTACATAATACCTCATTTCAGAAATATAGATAAATACAAAATATGTCACTAAGACGCCAGTAGTTACTGAGAGTGGAAGAGAATGAAGAATCCCAAATGTTGAAAAAGGAGAATAAAGTAACAGTGTTCAGGAAGACAGATGGCGATTGGCGTTGTATTTACATCTTTGTAGATTGTAGATGACAGGGTAGCAATGCATTTGAAATTGGAGTTCTACAGGTGAGAAAAGAACTTTTAGAATAGAACATACGGTTTCATTTTGCTATTTGAAGAGTAAATCGGTGCCAATCTAGTAATACGCTTAAATTCTTGCAACCGAGGCATGAATGAGGAAAACACATTAGAATAGTTGCCATGAAAATATTTATAGAAAAGGCAGAGGGAAGTCACGTTACCTTCATAAGAAAGTGACATAAAATCTAAAATGAGATACCACGTCAGGATAGATTACATGTTTCTTCAAATGCTGTCAAGAGTCTCAAGATATACAGGTATGATCAGGTGAGACAGCAGTATTCAATTCACAGACGAATGGTAGTTTCTTTGCATTCCATTATACAAAAATACTTTTGGGAAAGATAAGAATCTATCTCCTCCCTTTCAGCTGTGACCTAAAGAGTAAAAAAAAATTCTGTTAAAAAAAGATTCCTCCAAAATTAATGTTAATAATGTCCATCCGCTAAAAGAGAATTATTCTTACAATAAAAAAAGCTTCCTGGGTAAGACGATAAACTATATTCGATAGCAAGGTCTCTGATTAGGTTTTGAGGAGCTTGGAACCACCTCTTAATTGCTAGTGTTTCAAGATCCACCCTGACCCGCGGTGGTAGCACCTGCCAGAGTCCAAGTTATTGGCAAATAGTTAACCCCACCAAAAAGGGTGAAAACACTATGAACGTATAAAAATATGTTTTAATACCAGCAAAAGTTTTTGGAAATTTTTTTACCAGCAAAACATTTTAGAAAAAAAAATGTTACCAGCAATACATTTTTGAAGAAAAAAATATTACCAAAAATACATTTTTGGAAAAAAAAAATATTACAAGTAATAAAAATCTTGTCGACATTAAATTACCCATTGAAACCAAACCAATAAAAAAATCGGTTTTAAATAACCCGTAACCAGTTGATGAACCGTGCCTAAGGGCGTCTTTTTTAATCATGAAGATTACGTTGATTGCTAATTTTCATACCAGACATTATATTCCCACTTAGGAGTGTGAAGTAAGATATACTCCCTGTAGTTGTGCATCATACTAAAATCGATAAACTTCAATGGATATATTGTGGTTTATACGAGCAGAAGAAGACATTTAGTAATTTTTTACACAATAAATTTTAATTGGTTTCTATAATAGAAGCTTTCAAGAATCTGATTGATTTGTTTTCTACGGCTTATCAACCCTTTGTCTATTATCTAATGTCAGAAAATTTTAGAATTTTAGAAGAGAAAATAATGGTTTTGTGATACAAGACTTATAACCCACACATGGCGGGTTATAATTTATTTATCTTTTACAAACGTATTTGCGCTTAACTGAATATAACAAACTGAACAGGAATTGAAACTCAGCTTTCCGATAAAAAAATATCTATTACACCACCCACACACCCAAGCTTACAGCACCTGGTATTCCCAAGCGTTCACTCATCTAGGTACTGACGAGGCTGACATGGCCGCGCTGAAAATTCATACTTGTGCGCCGAAGATAATTATTTATAAAATTATAATTGTTTTTTGCATAATAATCACAGGTCTGCGGAGAATATTGAAACAAATAAGTTGGTACGTGTATTTATTACATCAGTGTATTTTCATAAAAGCGATATATTTCTAAGCAACCCAAAATCATTCTACTGTCAATATTGATGACAGACATTAGAAAAAAAAACTTCCCGAAATCCTCTGTATGGATTTCTTCATGAAGGAGATATTTTTAAGCTATGCCAAATCAAATCAACATTATGATCCGAAAATGACAAGAGATCCAATCTGAAGAGTGTATCCTAATAAATTCGATTTCTTTTTGCACGCAAAAAAATCAACAACCTCACGATATTTTAACCGATACCCCTGCCGATGGCTCCATGATATATATATATATATATATATATATATATATATATATATATATATATATATATATATATATATATAATCTGAAGAATATCTGGGTAAAAGTTTTCTATCATTATTATCGTAATCATCACTTTCATGACCGGGTTGTAATATAGGAACGATTCGCAGTAGAACACTTGTCATGTCCTACTTCCAGGCTTCAGGTTTTCATTCATCATTCAAACGACCACCCCCATCCTCTCAAGGTCAAGACATAGCTGATGTCCTTCAACTTGAATGCTCCCGTTGACCGATGATTCTATCAGGATAACCGTTACCCAACTGGCCGTAGATTTCTGTCTAGAAAGTCTTCCGTCTTGTCATCACAGCACTTGATGTTATAGAGACCAGTCTACCCTATTATGTTAGATGGCTGTTGAGCATAACATAGTAATCATTCGACATTTCAGAGGTCTTGTTTTTAATCGTGTCCGGTGTCTATTTACCCTCATCAGCAGAAAAGTTGCCAACCATTTTAGGGTGTTTCGTACTGAAACGATTTGTTTGTCCGTAAAATCAAATCAATTTATTATGAATATTTTAACTGATATACCAGCTGAGGTCTTCAACAAATCCAGTTAGAAGAATTCAAATATCTCGATTGATAATACTGTTAGGTTCTTGCAAAAAGGATTTGTAATGATATATTAAAGTATTACGTTTAATAATTATTCATTTCCATTTTAGAAAACCAATTGTAATGACGAATTCATTTTGAGTCCTACATGTACACTAAAATAATTTACTTTTTGTACGACAGTGGCAGCGTACACCGTGGATTAAAGTAAACAAAACTCTCTTCCTTCATGACAATGCAAGGTCGAATTCTTTTTAAAATCCCCTCACAAGTAAGGACTCAGGGAGATACAGAGTGTGAAAGCGAATGAGAAGAATTTAGTTCAGGAGGACAGAAGATGGCTATTGATGTTTCATTTAAATGTTTGAAGAGTTTAGATACAACATGAACAGCCCAGTCAGTTGGCCTGTTCTAGACCACCTGAAATATTCACATGACAAAACCGATTATTTCTTTTTTTAGATTGAGAAAAAATATTTTGATACTAATAAAGTTTTATTTTATAAATGCCAGATAGAAGAGGTCATAAAAATTACATCAAAAACCTACGGAATTTTTACTCAGGATGTATCGGACATAAGTGGCAACAATGTCTAATTGAATAAAATTCAGTTGTATTTTAAATTAAAAAAAAAAAAAACAATGTTGATAAACAAAAGAAGAAATTGATTCAGATTCAACGCCAATATTTAAACTGATATATCTACTGAAATCTTCAGGAAATCATCTACAAAAGGTACCTCATAAAAATTTTGTTCTTTTCATAAGCCAATAAAAAACGGAATAAAAATATATATCACAGATTTCCCAACAGGCTTCTAACCTAAATCCAAATGTGGTTTAAACTAACGTAATTATTCCAAGACCTCATTGGCCACCCGAAATATATTTTGTGAAGAATGCTGCTATATTTTGGACAATTCCATCGAAATGTATTCAAGACGCTCCTTGAAGAGAGCATCAGGATTCTCAGTGGAATAGATATCAGATTATTTTTTCTGTTAACCTAGACATTCAGGGGTACATATATTAATTTTTTTTTTAAATCTTCTTTCATACGCACATGGATCGCTTATTCAGCAATACTTCTGGAATTAAACTTCTCAGACAAAGTTAAATATTCGTATTTTTGCATAACTCAACTGGTGCGAAGAACTCGCATCGAAAAAGCAAGTAAAATCAAAGTTCACATGTCTCGATTGATAATACTGTTAGGTTCTATCAAAAGTATTATGCTCATTTTTGGCGGGAAATATTCAGCTGCAAATCAGCCATTTCTATTCTTATGCACGATTTATTTAAATCTTATTTTGTCTGTTAATGCATTTCAGTCATAAAAAAACATCATGAAAAATATTTTAATTTCGAACAGAAGATGTTTTTAAACCGTGAATATTTGCGAGATTTGTAAATAGGAATTTGTGTCGTACTCAAATGAAATGTACTTTTTTATATAACAATTTGTTGTCTACAGGAGACGAAGTCATATACACTCTTAAGTTGTACAATTTTATGCAAACGGCTTTATGATTCAAATATAGCACCGAAGGCCTCAAATTCAAAACTTTTTTACGCAATACTTCCTGTATTGTCTTGCTTTTAAGACAACATAACATCCACTTCAGAATACTGTAGATGTCTGCTTCATCTGTTTTATTTCAGATGTCGCTAAATATATATATATATATGCAAATTTGAAAAGTATCAGAAACATACCCAAAATCGAAATCTCTTCTTTGTATATTTAAATGTGTAAAAATTGTAACTTTGAGAAGAATCATTGATATAAGCAATATGTTTCTGACGATCAAAACTTTTCTTTATATAGTTGCTGCTATTAACAGTATAACTTTGAAAAGAGTCAGAGACATATCCAATATTATTTGGATGATTAAATAATGCAGTATAATTGCCGTTGTTAACACTATATCTTTGAGAAGAGCCAGTGACATATCCGACATTCTTAAGACGATTAAATTTTTTATATAGTCGCTGTTTTTAAGACTACAACTTTCAGAAGACTCATTGACACTTCAACATCTGTTAGGATATTCAAACCCCATCTTTATATATTTGCTGTTATTAACGCTATAATTTTACGGAGATTCATAAATATATACAATATTGTTCAAGTGTTTCCTTTAAAATAATTGGTGCTATTAGTAATAAAATTTTGAGAAGAGTCATTGGCATATAAATCAATTAAGGAGAAGAAAAAACACGTTTCCATATCAGCGCTGAGAAAAAGAGTGTGATTTCAGTACCTGGTTAAGGCGGTGGAGAATTTGGAGTGGGGAATTAACAGGAGATAACTGATAACTGACATCCATTAGACATGACACCTGGAACTAGAACAGGCTACCCCAGTGAGAGAAATAAATGGTTCAGTTCCTCATTTCAACCACCTGAAGAATATGGCGACAAAGATGAGGAGAATAGTCCGAATAATGAAAATAGTGTACATAACTCCTTATCTCAGAAATATAGTCAGATGATATAAATCCATATAAATATATGATTTGCTTTTTAGTACAAATCTTTAAAGTCATCATATGTCCGACTTTTATTATTTGAACGTCTCTTAGATCTCAACTTCACTTCAGAACTTAAATGCAACACATACAATTTTCTGGCTGATGATATCTCTTTATCTGATCCCATGCAAGTATTGCAATATACGGGTATATCCACTTAATGTACTCTTACTTAAGAGGATTACCCCACTTATAACAAAACAACATTTAGTAACACTCTTGCTTGAGTGACTCTTAAACTCTATATTTTGGGTGAATATACGCTAAAAATATTTCCGTTGATAAAGATGGTGAGAATCGCTCCAGAAATATATTATTAGCGTACGCAATTTATATTATTCGGACTATTGTCCTCATCTTTGTCGCCATATTTATCACAACGTTTCGGCCGTTGTACGCTCCAGCTTTCTTCGGGTGGTTGGAATGCCGAACTGAATCCTTTATTTCGTTCACTGTTCTAGTTCTACGTACCATGTCTAATGCATGTAAGTTATCAGTTATCTCCTGTTAATTCCCCTCTCCAAGTTCTTCGATGCCTTAACCTGGTATTGAACTCACACTGTTTGTGTCCTGTCACTGGATCTAACTAAGGACACTTGGCACAGAGGATAAAGGCGCTAGTAATATTATAATGAGAGAAACTTCCACCATTCGCCCTCCATTGTAATAAATATGGCAACAAGGATGAGGACAATAGCCCGAATAATGTAAATAGTGTACATAATACCTCATCTCAGAAATATAGACAGATATTGAAGGGCCGAAACGTTGTAATAAATATGGCGACCAGGATGAGGAAAATAGCCCGAAAAATGTAAATAGTGTACATAATACCTCATCTCAGAAATATAGACAGATATTGAAGGGCCGAAACGTTGTAATAAATATGGCGACAAGGATGAGGACAATAGTCCGAATAATGTAAATAGTGTCCATAATACCTCATCTCAGAAATATAGACAGATACAAATAAAGGTATTGAAAGGTAACATCTAGATTTACGGCCGCATTACGTTGAAGCATCGGTTCCTGTACGATCAGCGAAGTTTAGCAACGTTGAGCCTGTTCAGTACCTAGATGGATAACCGCATGTGAATACCAGGTGCTTTAACCTTAGATGCGCAGGTGATGTAATGTAATGGCTCAGCATTGTTAATCAGAGGAGCGAGTTTCAATTCCCACTGGATTCGTTATATTCACTTACACTCAAATACCATTGAGAAAGATATGAATAATCATATTCGTTCCCCAGCTATGGGTTAATTAGTGAGACTCGTATGACTAAGATATTATTATCTCCAAAGACAAAAAAATTCTTACAATCTGAATAAATTTTCTGACTTTAATGATTTGAGCCCTGACCACCGCTTTACCGGTGGTAGAGAAAAATGACACCGGTTTAACAGTGGATAAACATTTGTAACTATTTTTATATCTAACGGGAGACATTAGATACCAATTATTTGCGAATATTTACTAGGGAGTTCAGGTAGAAGTGTTAAAACTGTGTAGGGACGCAGGTTTCAAAACCTGCAAATAAGTCAGGGAAAACCAATCAATCATGTGACATCTTGTAGAAATTGTAATCAGCAAAAACGTTTCCCTTTTCACCTCGGACTATAGTTCTTGGAAAGGCACAAATCCACTTTCCCTGAACGTATGGCATTTGGATAATAGGTTGGATTATTTCTTTTTATATTAAGACACCCAGTGAAAATCATAATCTTAATGGTCATGTGAAGCAACAACTTTAGATATAATCCTGGATGATGTGCCCGCTTGTGAATGATCGAAAAACAGAAAGAAATCCCTCGCATGTGGAGAGGAGAAAAGGTGAGCGCAGGCCTATAACTACATCCCATAAAAATACATCTATTCAAGATGCAGGACTCTAGTCAACATGGGGATGATTAGTCAAATGGTGAAAATGCTAGTATTAATCGCTTCCTTATACTGAAACCTTCGACATTCATTGGCGAAAGAGTCAATGTGTTGATGGATGAAATTTATTTTAAAAATTTTTATTTAAAAATTATTTTCAGGAAAATAAGATGTTCGAATCCACTAGCTGTCATTGATCTTTCCAGCTCTGATGGAGGTTTTCTTCCTAACCTTTTATTTGAAGTGGTGTGGAACGTCAACATCTTCATTTTATCCTTATTTTCGAAACGTTGCAATAAATATGGCGACAAGGATGAGGACAATAGTCCGAATAATGTAAATAGTGTACATAATACCTCATCTCAGAAATAGAGACAGGTGATTTTTTTTTTGTTAAACTAAATATATATTGTATTCATAAGTAATAAACACTATTTACATTGTTCTGACTATTGTCCTCATCTTTATTGTAATATATACGACGTTTCGGCTATTGTACCCTTCGGCCTTCTTTTGGATATACGCTGGAATTTAGATTCGAACGCTTCGTTTAGTCCACCAGAGTAGATTGTTTCACCTGATATGCTTCTTCTGGATATCCCAGTTTCAATTATGTTCCATTAACTCCAGTAACTCAACTCTAAAAGTTTTTGTTCACTTCTGCTGTGGCCAGGTATTGAACTAAAAACCCTGTGGGTCAAGTTCTTGGTTTGCTTCAACCAACGATTTTATCTACTGATCCTTGGCGAAAAATGGCTCAGTGGTTAAAAGCGATCGTTGAAGTAATCCAGTTTAAATAACGTTTAAAGTGATAAAAATCTGTCAGATTAAGCTATATATATAAAACAGAGGATGTCTATGTGCCTTTCTATCTGTGTGATAGCTTTTCACTCGAGATCCATCCAACCGATTTTGACCAAACTTGACACATACATTATACAATGTAAGAGATAGGTTCTTAGCGTAAAAAATTGAAAATTAAAAAAAAATCGGTAAATCCGATTAAAATTCGATAAATTCAACTTTTTTTTCCTTTGGTTTCGTTCAGACTCAGTATGTAGATTACTTACATCATGACGAGCTCAACGATACCTCATTTTTATTTCTACGTCACTGCGTTTAGCGAAAAACGAAAAATCGATTTGAATACAAATTTCAAACTAAAAACTGCCTTGATTTTCAAGCAATCTAATGAAAACTTCACTCAATTGTAACCAACCATAAGTTGATTGCCTAACAAACATTTAACTTGATAACTGAGTCCACCCATATAGTGAACACCCACGTAAATAGCGAAAAATGGCGATTTTACTTGTATCTTTCGTATTTGTCGTTGATCTTTCGACCAATTTTCATCAAACTTAACAATTACTTAATAAATGTATCCTCTTTTACACTCCTGAAAAATTTTCATTTGGATACGAAATTGTGCAGATATGAAAAAAAAACTTTGTGAGATCTACAAAATTTTGCTTGAAAGAAGAACTTTCGCTTGAAAAACATCAAATTTGGCCCCCTCTGACAGACTTCTCTTCGTGGCCAAGACGGCAAAGCGTACAGGGATAAACGGTAGGTCAATCTGCCCTGAGTGAAGAAGGTTCGATAGAATGATAGGATAAAGAGCAAATACTAAATGTTTAGCATTTTAATATGTTTCGCTTTATTTTAGCTTCATTAACAAATGAGATATGGAGAAATAAGAAGAAAGAAATTCTGCTACATTTAATTTTGTGTTTTTTTTTTTAAATTTGCATTGGTTAATAAGGCTCAAAAAAATTTAACAGAATCCAAATAAAAAGTAAATATTGTTTTAAACATAAGTGTTTCATAATTCTAGTTTGTCGGTGAGCCGAGTTCGAATTCCAGTCGTATCCATTGCATTCACTTTCGTGCTAATACGCTTGGGAAAGGGTGTGAATCCTCTTCTTCTCCCTCCAGCAGGACAGATTGGGTCCTATAGCCTTGGATAGCAACTGGTCTAGGAGAAGGACAACTCTGAATTCAAAACATGTGGAGGGTCGTTTAGGGACCCTGTGGCACGTAGTGCACTGGGTCTCTGTATTCGGCCCTTCAAAAAGTGTGGATGGTCCTGCACGAAACCTTCACCACTATAATCAAATCTCATGTGCTGTTGTCGGGCTGTCGGTTTCCCAGGAACTGATCTACTTGACCCTAATACGTCGAATTGGACGGGAGAGTCGAGTATATATATATATATATATATATATATATATATATATATATATATATATATATATATATATATATATATCTGTGTGTGTGTGTGTGTGTGTGTGTGTGTGTGTGTGTAATACTAAAACTCTGTGAAAGTTGTTTGCTTGCTTGCTTGTGTATTTGCCACCGTGCACACGAAGTCTTATAAAGAGAGTGAAATGATGTAAATTTATTATCGTGTAGGAAGCTGGGAGAGAATGAACTGGTGCGAATTGACAGTGAGACCAAAAGAAGAAGAATGCTCTCTCTTTCCACCTCTCTCTTTATACATCTCTCTTTTCACCCCTCTCTCTCTTTCCACCTCTCTTTCTTTCCACCTCTCTCTTTCCACCTCTCTCTCTTTCCACCTCCCTTTCTTTCCACCTCTCTCTTTCAACCTCTCTCTCTCATTCCACCTCTCTCTCTTTCCACCTCTCTCTCTCTCTCTTTCCACCTCTCTGTTTTTCCACCACTCTCTCTCTTTCCACCGTCCTTTCTTTCCACTTCTCTCTCTCTCTTTCCGCCACTCTCGCTTTCCACCTCTCTCTCTTTCCAACGCTCTCTCTTTCCACCTCTCTCTTTCCACCTCTCTCTTTTCACCTCTCTCTTTCCACCTCCCATTTTCACCTCTCTCTTTCCACCTCTATTTCTTTCTACCACTCTCTCTTTGCACCATCCTCTCTCTTTTTCCACCTTCCCGTGGTTGTGTTCGTGCTTATATTTCAGCTTTCATTAAACTAACAATATTTTAAATACTTAAAAAAAAAATTTTCCCATATTTAAAAATATTTTCAAGTGAATATGATTTAAAATACGATTTGTTTATACAGTAAATATTTTTATTTCAACTTTCTTCAAACAGAGATTTTTTTTAATGTTGAAAATAACTTCAATGTTTTATAATCTGAACGTTCAGTGACGTAATGGGTCACGTGTAGTATAATAGTAAAAGTCTGTGAATCGTTCATACCATCGGCCGTCGGACGCATCATAATTTAATTTTCTTTCCATCTTACTCTTCCCACCTCTTTCTTTTCACCTCTCTCTCTCTTTCTACCTCCCTCTCTTTCCACCTCTGTCTTGCCACTTCTATCTCTATCCACCTCTCTGTCTTCTCACCTCTCTCTTACAACCTTTCTCTTTCTACTTCTCTGTCTTTCCACATTTCTCTTTCCACTTCTTTTTTCTACTTCTCACTTTCTACTTCTCTTTCTTTCTACCTCTCTCTTTTCATCTCTCACTTTCCACCTCTCTGTTTTTCCATCTTACTCTTTCCACCTCTCTGTCTTTCCACCTCTCTCTTTTCCACTCTCTCTTTCTACCTCTCTCTTTTCACCTCTCTCACTTTCCATCTCCCTCTTTTCCACTCTCTGTCTTTCCACTCTCTCTTTCTACCTCTCTCTTTTCACCTCTCTCACTTTCCATCTCTTGCTTGCCATCTCTCTGTCTTTCCACCTCTCTCTTTCTACCTCTCTCTTTTCATCTCTCTCTCTTTCCACCTCCCTCTTTTCCACTCTCTGTCTTTCCACTCTCTCTTTCTACCTCTCTCTTTTCACCTCTCTCACTTTCCATCTCCCGCTTGTCACCTCTCTGTCTTTCCACCTCTGTCTTTCTACCTCTCTCTTTTCATCTCTCTCTTCTTTACACCTCCCTCTTTTCCCCTCTCTGTCTTTCCACTCTCTCTTTCTACCTCTCTCTTTTCACCTCTCTCACTTTCCATCTCTCGCTTGTCACCTCTCTGTCTTTCCACCTCTGTCTTTCTACCTCTCTCTTTTCATCTCTCTCTCTCTTTCCACCTCCCTCTTTTCCCCTCTCTGTCTTTCCACTCTCTCTTTCTACCTCTCTCTTTTCACCTCTCTCACTTTCCATCTCTCGCTTGTCACCTCTCTGTCTTTCCACCTCTATCTTTATACCTCTCTCTCTCCACCTCTCTCTTTTCACCTCTCTGTCTTTCCACTTTCCCTTTATACCTCTCTCTTTGCACCTCACTCTTTTTCCCCTTCTCCTTCTTTCAACCTCTTTGTGATTGCGTGCATGATTATTTAGATTTCAGCTTATTTTTTTAAAAAAATAAACAATATTTTAAATATTTAAAAATATTTTTGGGCATATTTAAAAATATTTTCAAGTGAATATGATTTAAATATATCTTTTAGCATATTAAAAATATTTTAAGTTAGTCTGAATTTAAAATAATTTAAGTGAATAATATTTTAAAATGCGAATTGTTTATACAGTAAGTAAGTATTTTTATTTCAACTTTCTTCAAACACACAACACTTTTAATGTTGAAATCAACTTCAATATTTTATAAACTGAAGCGTCAATGACCCAACGAATCACGGTTAGTTATAGTTTAAAATTTGCTATATTGATTTAAAGATCGGATTGAAACGTGGAAATGACAGTCTACATACGTGTTGATCCCCATGTACATACGGTCTATACAACCATACATACATAATTATTACATAATAATAAAAAAAATGGTTTGTCTATATTTCAAATATAAGAGGAGGAGGAGGAGGAGGACAACAACACTCAGAAAACAGTCTGCCTGCCTTATGTGAAGGGGTTATCAGAGAAAATACAAAGGATCTGCGGTCCATATAACATCAGGACAACCTTCAAAAGCGTGTCAACACTTCGCAGGTATCTCTCACAAGTGAGACCCCCCATAGAGAGGAACATGACTAAAGACTGTGTGTACGCTATCCCGAGCAGCTGCGGAAAGGAATATAAAGGAGAGACAGGCCGCCCCCTTAAGGTAAGGCTTCAAGAACACCAGAAAGCTGTAATGCGAGGGGAAGTAGAAAAATCAGGCGTGGCTGACCACATATGGAGAGAGAAGGAGATCACCGCCCCTGTGGGATCATGTTGAGATCATAGACAGGGAACACCATTGGAAAATTCGTAAACTTATGAATCATAACATATGCTAGGCCACAAAAATCTCCTGAGCCGACCAAGCATAGAAATAAATACAATATGGGAACCAGTAATAAGGAGTGCCAGAGAAAAGCAATGATAACAAAGTTGCAATATGAACTCTGGTAAAGACATGCAATGATAACAGCAAAAATTGCAATATGAGCACTGGTAAAAATGATGCTGAAAACATTAGGTTTATAATACTCAGAAGTTCATACCCAGATGTCCTCATGGCACAGTGGATAAAGGCGTTGGTTAGATCCAGTGACAGACCCAAAGAAGGTGAGTTCAATTCCTGGTTAAGGCAGTGGAGAACTTTCAGAGGGAAAATTAGCAGGAGATAACTGATAACTGACATCCATCAAACATGGCACGTGGAATGAGAACAGTCTACCCCAGCGATCGAAATAAAGGGTTCAGTTCGAAATTCCAACCACCTGAAGAAGGCCGGAGCCTACAACGGCCGAAACGTTGTGACAAATATGGCGAC